>LBNU01002553.1:113373-167465 GCA_014162995.1 Artemisia annua
TTGTGTGAGGGGGACAAAAAGGTACAAAAGGATGATGTGCGTAAGGGAATATGTAAGAGAGTATTGGGAAGGGAGTATAGTGGTTTAGGGTTTGATGTAAGTGGTTTTGAAGTAGATGGTTTTGGGTTGAGTGGTTTTGGTTGAAAGTGGTTTTGATGGAAAAGTGGTAATGTCTTAAAGAAGAAGATTAGCAAAGTAATTAAAGAAATAAAGAGAAGATTAGGAAATAATCTAATTGTCATTAAGAAGAAAGATGTTTTGACAATTAAGATTATATGTTGAGAAAAATCATAAGTTACTTATATACCCAAGTAACAATACGTCGAGGATCCATAATTTCATTTCTCGTGACTTTCCACGACTCGACGTTCTCAACTAACACCTTGGTGCAAGCAAGTCAAGTGCTTTGCCTTGATGTAAAGCACAACCCAAGTGGGTAAGGATGCGTTTACGCAAGGAGACCTTGGACTTAGTTTGACCAATAAGGGAGTAAACCCGTTACGTGATTAGAGAAAACGTAAGTACGGGATATGAGCATATGGATGCTTTCACGTGTTGTTACGTGAAATATATAAGCTCCCTAAGTTTAGCAAAGCCTTGGCGAGAGGCAAGTGTTAGAAAAATATGAGTTGGCATTTTCCCAAAGTGGGTGTTGTAAAAATATGATCTCTCAAATCTCAAAACTCGTTTCGAGTGTTCTCAATTAAGCTCATAACATATTCATACCTGTATTGAAAGATCCACATTTGTCGGGTAAGGGGAAAGCCGACTTTCAAAATTCGCCCGAGACCATACAGTAGCCTGGCGCGTCACCCGCGCGTTGACGCGAGCAGATATGGGCTCCGGGGAATTTTGGCTAATGTTTGTTATTTTATGTGTTTCGATGGTTTATTTGTCATCATTAAAACATAAAGAGATCTTGATTATGTTGCCTCAACAATCTCCCCCTTTTTGATGATGACAAATAAAAACCGAAAGCAAATAAAATTAAAAAACTTAGCGAAGACAAAGCGCGCCTTTGGTGTAGCTTGCGTTTTGACCTTTGCCTTGTAATTTGGTGAAGCCTTTTAACATTTCTTGAATGGGTCTTCACGCTTGCTTTCTTTCTCCCCCTTTTGTCGAATNAGAGATCTTGATTATGTTGCCTCAACAATCTCCCCCTTTTTGATGATGACAAATAAAAACCGAAAGCAAATAAAATTAAAAAACTTAGCGAAGACAAAGCGCGCCTTTGGTGTAGCTTGCGTTTTGACCTTTGCCTTGTAATTTGGTGAAGCCTTTTAACATTTCTTGAATGGGTCTTCACGCTTGCTTTCTTTCTCCCCCTTTTGTCGAATCAAAAAGGCGGGACTACCAATCAAGCCAGGTTTCGAACTTGGGCCTGTGGGATTAATGAGCTAGCTTGTATGTGCACCCTAATGTGCTCCCCCTTGAACATAGCTCCCCCTAGATCGTTGCTCCCCCTTGTTTAAAGGCGGGGATCCATGGGTCAAAGGCCTCACCTTTGCGGTGGCCTAGCTACATGAACACATCACAACAAACAAGAAATACTCACATGTGAAAGTCCAAAATGGGTTAGGTGACCATTTGGATACTTGCAACATGGGTTAGTTCACAACAAATAATAATATATGTATGCATGGCAAGATTCACAAGAGTCAAAGGATTGTATTTCATTCCAAGCACCCATGAACAAAGCATGCTAAACATTTTATGAAACAAGAACTATTCTAGTACTTAGTCTAAAAGCACTATACTAGTACTTGATGATATCCTAAAAACATAATTTCTAGTTTCCTAGATCTAGATCTAGGTTTGCTTCCTTCTTAACTATCTTTCCATTCCTTTTCATCTTGTCATCTTCCAACTTCCTATTCATTTTGGACATTGTGGTTAACAATTCCATGATACCTTCATGGATGGATATGAGCATCACCCTAGCTTCAATCCTTGATTCTTTGAGAGCATTAACCATGTGTGCGGTGTTTTCGCAACAAATGGAGTACTCATCTTCATTCATCCTTGGACTTAAAGGTTCCTTAATTAAGTCCCATACTTCACTCTCCGCAAAGCACCTTAACCCATACTCAAACGTAATCCTATCATCTCCTTCATTTTTCATCATATCCATGAATGACCTTTTCTTATTCTTGGAGCTTTCCGGGTTATTGTTCACCTTTTTGTTGTTAATTGAGTTTTCCGAATGTGGCATGTTTCTTAAGATGAGGATGTATTTCTTAAGTGTGGTGGATGAAATGTTTAAGTTGTGTTTTGATGAGGGGGTAAACATAGTTATAGGTGGGATTAGGTTGTGTAAAGGAATTGTTTAGTGGTTAAGAAATCTCTTAGTTGTAAAGTAAGATTTAGTGTGTACTTATGAAAACTTTTGTACTTAAGATTTCTCCACACTATTTTTTTTTATATTTACATCCACCTCATCTTCTAGAAATCTCATACCTAGTCCTAACCTAAAATGGTTAAATTGTTCTTTGTCTAGGGGCTTAGCTAGAATTTTAGAAGTGTTGTTGGTACAAGGTATTTTCTCTATTGTAATATGGTTTTTCTTGATGTTATCTCTTAGAAAGTGGTCTCTAATTTCGATGTGTTTGGATCGAGGGTAGTCAATTGGTTGTGCCTCTAGATTGATAGAACTAGTGTCATCACATAGTATGGGTACATTATCTAACATAATGTTATAATCAACAAATGCTTGCTTCATCCATAACGCTTGTTGGCAAGCCCTTCCGGCCACAACATAATCGGATTCCGTTATGGAATTGGCAAAAGATGATTGTTTCTTAGAGAACCATGATGTTATACATGCACCCACAAATGTGCATATTCCGCTAGTACTCTTCATATCCACTATATCACCCGCATGATCCGAGTTGGCATATACCAACACATTTACCCCCGAATCCTTTGGGTACCATAGACCTAGGTGTTGAGTTCCTTTAATGTACCTAAAAATTCTCTTAACGGCCTCTAAATGAGAGACTTTGGGATCTTCTTGAAACCTAGCGCAAAGACAAACACTAAACATAATATCCGGCCTACTTGCCGTTAGGTAGAGGAGACTACCTATCATTCCCCTATACTTAGTGCTATCAACGGATTTGTTTCCTTTATCTAGGGTGAGAACTCTTTTTCTAGAAATTGGAGTTTTGGTGGCCTTAGAGTTCTCTAAACCAAACTTCTTAAGCATTTCACCAATATACTTGGATTGATTAAAGAATATTCCATCACTTAATTGTTTGATTTGTAGACCTAAGAAAAAGCTAAGTTCACCCATCATACTCATTTCAAATTCATTATGCATTAACTTAGCAAATTCATCGCAAAGCGATTGACATGTAGAACCAAAAATAATGTCATCTACGTAGATTTGAATGATAATGAGATGCACATCTTTTGTTTTAGTAAATAAGGTATTGTCTACCATGCCCATTTTATATTCATTATTCAAGAGAAATGATTGTAACCTATCATACCAAGCTTTAGGAGCTTGTTTAAGTCCATACAAAGCCTTCTTAAGCTTATAAACGTGATTAGGTTTTTGAAAATCTATGAAACCGGGAGGTTGTGAAACATATACTTCTTCATCAATGACTCCATTTAAAAATGCACTTTTTACATCCATTTGAAAAAGTTTAAAGTTATGACTACAAGCATATGCAAGTAGGATTCTTATAGATTCTAAACGAGCTACGGGTGCATATGTCTCATCATAATCAATACCTTCTTGTTGGTTATATCCTTGAGCTACTAACCTAGCTTTGTTCCTACAAACTATTCCGTTTTCATCAAGTTTGTTTTTGAATACCCACTTTGTTCCTATTATAGTATAACCACTAGGACATGGAACTAAGATCCATACGTCATTTCTTAGGAATTGATCTAGTTCTTCTTGCATTGCCATGACCCAATTTTCATCCTTTATGGCCTCCTTGATATTTTTGGGCTCTATTGATGATACAAATGCAAAGTGATTGCTTTTGTCTTGTGCATGTGATCTAAGGGTTCTTTCATCTAATTCTCCTATTACTTGATCTATGGGGTGATTCCTAACTTCTTTAATGTTTTCTACTCTAGGTATTATCTCCTCTAAATCATTGTTAGGCAATTCTATCTTATTTTGACATGCATCTTCTTCAATGATGTCATCGTCCACTAAAGGTTGTGTTCTAGACTTTGGAGGAGTTTCATCAAAAGTTATGTTACATGATTCTTCTACTTTTAAAGTATCTTTGTTAAGTACGATGTAAGCTTTTGATGTTTGCGAGTAACCTAGAAAAATTCCATCGTAACTACAAGTGTTGTTGGAGTCGGAGATTAAGCATTTACAACCAAATACTCTAAAATATTCTAGGGATGGTCTTTTACCTCTAAGAATCTCATATGGTGTTTTATTAATGGTTTTTCGAATTAAAACTCGATTAAGTATGTAAGATGCGGTTTCAACGGCATGACACCAAAATTTTTGTGGTATGGATTGTTCATTTAGCATTGTACGACTCATTTCTTGTAAAGTCTGGTTCTTCCTTTCAACTACCCCATTAGATTGAGGAGTGCGAGGGGCCGAGAAATTATGAGAGATTCCATGTTTATCACAAAAGACTCCAAATTGTATTTCATTATCAAATTCTCTACCATGATCCGTTCGAATTGAGACAATTGAACATCCAAGTAGGTTTTGCAAACTTTTTCCCAAGATTTTGAATTTATTAAATGCTTCATTTTTAGTTTTCAAAAATAATGTCCAAGTGTATCTTGAATAGTCATCCACTATTACCAAAGTGTAGAAGTTTCCTCCATAGCTTTGAATAGCGGAAGGACCAAACAAGTCCATATGTAAAAGTTCTAAAACTCTCGAAGTTGAGATCATATTTATAAGCTTATGGCTTGCATGGACTTGCTTTCCTACTTTGCATGCATCGCAAAAATGATTATCGAATTTTTCTTTAGGAAGTTTTCTAACCAATTCCTTGGATGCAATGTTATGAAGCAAACGCATATTAGCGTGACCTAATCTCCTATGCCAAAGATTGGAATTATCTATAGTGGATGCAAGATTAATTTGGGTGTTAAAAGAAACTTTACCTAATCTTGTATCCGTTTCTTTGGAGACAATCTCGAGTATGGTATGCATATTATCAACATCTCTACTAAGTGGAGATCTTGAGTGCGAATTTTTCTTCAAGCATACCTAGAGGTAAAATTGCAACTCAAAATTTTGGTACCCATTGTTTCATGGGTCCGACATGGTTAGTGCATAAAAATCCCAAGTTGAACACCCTTGGGTCTTGAAGTAAGATATATAATTGTTCAATTCCGAAGTTTGAAAAAGTAGACCAAGGGTTGTTTTGAAAATGAGTTTGGTTTTGAAAGTTTGGTCTTGGATGTCTTTGATTTAGTGTATATGAGGGTCTTATGTTAGGAGTTGGCAAGAGAGGTCTTTGGTCAACTCTAGCTTGGGTGTATCTAGGACGATTTTGTGAAACGGGTTTGTAGTATTGCTTTGAATTTTCACTTTTCATTACGGGTTTTTGTTTATGCGAAGTGCTTGCAAGAGGAGCTTGAGGAGGAATAGATTTAACAAATTTTTTGGTGTGAATTGTCTTTTTCCTTGTTTCTATTGTATTCTCAATAGGTTTAACAAGTTTTTTGGGAATAGTTTCAACAATTTTTGGAGCCTCAAGATCTTTCTTATCTTGGGGTACTTTAGATTGGATTGTCATTTCATCTAAGTCATTATTAATCTTCTTGGATTTTACAAATTTTAATGACTCTTGTTGAATTTTCGAAACCTTTTCACTCAAAGAGACACCCTTAAGTGTGAGATTCTCACAATTTTTACAAGGTTCAACATTCTCATGTAGAGTTTCAAGTCTCTTTATTTCAATTTCAAGTTCACTATTTTTATTAAGTGCATTAGAAAGTTCCTTTTGAAAAGTGCGTTTTTCTTTAATTGTTACTTTTAACTTTCTAAATACTTCCTCATAATTTTTAAGTAACTCCTCATTTTCCTCTTGCAATTCATCTATATTAATAGGAAATTCACACAAGGAAGAGTCATGTTGTACCTTATGAGATTCAATCGCCATGAGACATCTTGCTTCCTCGTTTTCATGATTGCAATCTTCATCATCGCTCCATATTCCACCAACAAATGCTTTGTACTTTAGGGGTTTTGGACAATCTTCAATGAAATGATCCTTGTTACCACAATTGAAGCAACCATCTTTACTCCTTGCTCCGTTGCCGATCTTATCATCACTTGTGTTCCCAAACCATTTTCCTCGTTGAAGCTTTCCATTTTTTTAAAGAACTTTCTAAAGTTCCTAGTCATGAGATTGAATTCATCTTCGTTCATTTCTTCTTCATCGCCTTCTTCTATGCCTTTATTAACTATGATTTTAGCTTTGAGAGCCAAAGACTTTGCTTTCTCCTTCTTGTCTTTGGTTGAAGCTTTGTCATTTTCAAGAATCATCTCATAAACTTTGAGATTCCCGATGAGCTCATCAAGAGATAGTTCCGTCAAATTTTTAGCTTCCTCGATCGCCGTCACCTTAGGTCTCCATTTCAACGGGAGTGCTCGAAGAAACTTTCTCACATGGTTTTTGTTGTAGAAGCTTGGATCAAGAGCCGTGAGGCTAGTGATAATAGCATTGAACCTTGTGTAACCATTATCAATGGTTTCTTCATCCGAGATCGAAAACTTCTCATATTGTTGTATGAGTAGGTCGATCTTGCAATCTTTCACTTGAGAGTTGCCTTGATGAGTGATGATAAGAGAATGCCAAATTTCCTTGGCGGTTTTACAGACGTGGACTCTTTCGAACTCCTTTCGAGGTAGAGCATTGTAGATCAACATCTTGGCTTCATCATTCTTGCCAAGTTTTCTCTTCTCATCATCCTTTAGATCCGACTTGGGCTTTTCAACTAACAACTTTGTTTCGGGATCTTCCACCATGAACACAAAGTTGCCATTTTGGATGACTTCCCACAAATCAAGATCTTTGGACCTAACATAGGTCTCGAACCGGGTTTTCCAAAAACAAAACCCATCGGTTTTTAGCAAAGGTGGTCTTTGCATAGAACACCCCTCAACATAGTTCTCTTGAGCCATGGATCTATACTCAACTTTACCAAAAATCTTTGTTAGGATTTTGGATTTTTGGAATAGAAGTTTTTGCCTTAAAACAACTTCTCGGGAAGGATTTAACACTCAAAAACTTGAGTATTTGGCTCTGATACCAATTGTAGAACCGTAGAGGGGGGGGGGGGGTGAATACGGTTTCTTCGGCTTTTTATATGTTTAAAAAATTTAAGCCTCGAAGAAGAACCAAGTGGTTTATGATACAACAACCACAACAACAATCACAACCAAAGTATATAAAGCGAGTAAAGAGACACCACGATATATATTGGTTCCGGATGGGGGGTTTATACCATCCGTACGTCCAGTTGCGAATCCACGACACCGATACTATTACACTAGTATAATCCTTTCGGTAGACTATAAACCGTTACAATTCACTCCACCAATATTCAACAATATTGATGCTCACAAAGAAGGAGTTACTTCCCAACGGTATTCCGCCCTCGGAAACCACCCAAAAGAACCTTGTGACTCGACTTACACTTGGTCACTAAGACCTCTACCAAAACTTCCACCCGGAAGTATCAAACCCCAACTAGATCCCTAATGATCTAGGCTTGGTCACAAAGACACAAGACTTCCCGTACAAACAAATGAATGATAGAAAAGATTGTTTGTCCAATTAAGCCCTAACCTAACCTAGAGACTCAATTGTAATAGAAAGGGTAGAAGAAGACCCTCGACACAATCACAAGAGTGGATTAAGTTCTTGTGATTCTTCCCTTGTAAAGAAGATGTGTTCTTTCAAAGATGTTATATGAAAATCAAGAACACAAGATTAGAGATAGAGAGATTTGAGAGAGATTAGAAAGTGTTTGAGAGAAAGAATTTAGAGAGAAAGAAGAATGGCAAGGGGTGAGGAATACAAAAGGTAAGGCATGGTATTTATAGGCAAAATCCAAAACTTGGGAAAATTTACCGAGGCCGGCGCGTCACCCGCGCATCAACACGCGGGCAGCGTGCCAGGCTTCTGTAACATTTTCCCAAAATCTTGGGTTTTGATCTTATAAATACCTTACCTTGCTAAACCCCCAATTGTACTTCACACTAAACCATAACATTAATCAATCTAAGGTTTACCAACTCAAATAGCCAATTTGAAAAACATTTTGTGAAGTAGATAAAGAGAAAACAAATTATCAAGGGTGAGAAGTGTAGATAGGGTGATTTGAAAGGGGTGTAAATGTAATTCCTCATATGGCATAAGTGAGAAGAGAATATGCCATGGAATATTCCACAAGGGAAGGGTTAAGGTGTAACTATGGTTAGGTTTAAAGGTTTAGAAGGTTAACCATGGTTAAGTGTGAAATGGGTTGAGTGTAGAGAGTTAACCATGGTTGGGTGTGTATGTGGTTTGAGTTAACCAAGGTTGGGTTAGGGTTAAGTGATGGGAACTAACCATGGTTGGATGAGGAGAATCATGGTTGGGTTAGGGTAAGGATATTCCAAAAGTATATTCCTTTGCTTGGGGGGAAAGTGTGGTTGGATGGTTGAGATTGATTTGGTTTGAAATGGAGGGTTGTGATTAAAAACATGTGTTTAAATGGATGGATGGTTGAGATGGTTTAAGAGAATGAAGGGTTGAGATTGAAAGTGTGTAAGGAATAAAAGAGTGTGTAAGAGATGGATGTGATGTGTACCTTAGTGTGTGTATGGGTTGTGTATAGTGTGTGTATTTTGAATGAAAAGTTGTAAGAGTGTGTGTAGAAATGGGTTGTATAGATGTGATGGGTATAGGTATGAGTTGTGTATGAGAGTATAGGGATAGTATGTGTAAGTGTGTGTAAAGAAGGGTATGTGAGTGAAGTGTGTGTATTTTGAATGTGTATGTGAGTAGTGTGTGTATTTTGAATATGTGTTTGGGTGAGGGGGATAAGAAGGACAAAAGGGTAATATGTGTAAGGGATATGTAAGGGAATATGTAAGAGTGTGTTGGGATGGGTTATAGTGGTTTAGGGTTTGATGTAAGTGGTTTTGAAGTAGATGGTTTTGGGTTGAGTGGTTTTGGTTGAAAGTGGTTTTGATGGAAACGTGGTGTAAACGTTCTCAACTAACACCTTGGTACAAACGAGTCAAGTGCTTTGCCTTGATGTAAGGCATAACCCAAGTGGGAAAGGATGCGTTTACGCAAAGTGACCTTTGACTTAGTTTGACCAATAAGGGAGTAAACCCGTTACGTGATTAGAGAAGACGTAAGTACGGGATATGAGCATATGGATGCTTTCACGTGTTGTTACGTGAAATATATAAGCTCCCTAAGTTTAGAAAAACCTTGGCTAGAGGCAAGTGTTTAGAAAACTTAAGTTGGCGTTTTCCCGTAAGTGGGTGTTGTAAAAGTATGATCTCTCAAATCTCAAAACTCGTTTCGAGTGTTCTCAATTAAGCACATAACATGTACATACCTGAATTGAAAGATCCACATTTTTCGGGTAAGGGGAAAGCCGACTTTGAAAATTCGCCTGAAATCTCACAGACGCCTGGCGCGTCACCCGCGCGTCAGCGCGCGGGCAGCGCACCAGCAACAGACATGAGATTCGGGGAATTAGGCTACCGTTTGACGTTTTATGTGTTTTGAAGGTTTATTTGTCATTATCAAAACATTAGGAAATCTTGATCATGTTGCCTCAACACTTTTGATCGTGTAAACGTGAAGGATAAGGAATTGAAGGTTTAGGGTTGGGTTTTTCAACGGGAGCTACTGGAGGTTCAAAAACAACTCAAGGTTTGGTTTTGGGTTTCGGGACCGGGACAACTTGAGGGTGGACGTCATCGGTATCTCCGTTATCAGTAGGAAGTACCGTGTCCGTAGTAACCTCAGGTTCACGTTCCGCTACCTTGGTAGGAAGAGAAGCAGAGGTAGCAGGAGCCGTGGGTCCTTTATATGAAACTCCACTTCGGGTGGTGATCGCCTTAACATCGCCCCTCAGGTTAGCGATCGTGTTGCTAGGAAGTGTACCTGAGCCCGAGGGTCGATCATTTAAAGACTTCTTAAGTTCAGAGATTTGGCTGACCAATAACCGATTCGTTTCCTTTTGTGATTTCATGAATTGTTTCAATAACTCATCGGAGGAAGACTGGGGTTGAACAACATTTTGATTTTGGTTTTGCTTAGGAAAATTTTTAGCACGGTTGTTTTGAAAATTTCAATGATGTTGGTTGTTATTACCCTGAAAATTGTTTCCCTGATGAAAATTACCCTGATTATTAAAATTCCCTTGATTATTATGACCTTGATTTCTTTGAAAATTTCCTTGGTTTTGAAAACCCTTACTCTGACTGGAATTGAAATTCCCTTGGTTGTTAAAACCTTGGTTCATTCGATTTTGGTGTTGATTTTGATGAAAATTTTGGTTCCGGTTTTGAGCATTTTGGTTTTGAGATTGATTAAAACCGGGTGGTCGGAGATAATTGTTGGAATGATAGCTTAAGAGATTTCGGTCCCCCTGTGGTTGGTAAGAGTTACCCCCCGCATTGTAGGAACCTTGAGCAGCATATACGTTCTCTTGAGCGAAGCCACCGGTGGCTGGGCACTCAGTATATAGATGTAGACCACCACATGTTTCACAACTATGACTGACAGCTCTGACTTGATGATTGATGTTCTGATTAGATTGATGCATTCTCAACACAGCAGTGGACAAATCATCCATCTTTTTAGTAAGAGCAGCTATTTCAGAGGAGGCTGGATTGACATATTTACATGAATCATTCCTCTCGGCTGCGGAATCCCAAAAATTGTGGTGGGCAGTCATGTTTTCGACAAGATCGTAGCACTCCTCGGGGGTCCTTTTCAAGAAAGTCCCTCCAGCAGCAGCATTGATCGTGTCACGATGACGAAGAGTCAAACCATTGTAGAAAGTATCTATGATGGTGACAAGAAGCATGTTATGATTGGGACATCGATTAATTGCAAGTTTATAGCGTTCCCATGCCTCAATTAAGGACTCATCGGGAAGCTGTCTGAAGTTGCTAATATCATTTCTCAGTTTAGTTACCATGGATGGTGGAAAATATTTTGCTAAGAACTTGGTAACCATTTCATCAAAAGTATGGATCGAATTCTTCGGGAGACGATCAAACCAGGCAGTAGCATGATGAGTGAGAGAATATGGAAAGAGGTATAAGCGAAGGCCGTCTTCGGTGACACCATTCTGCTTCATACTCTGGGTGACGGTTAAAAATTTATCGAGATGCTTGTTTGCATCGTCACCGGGTAAACCGTGGAACTGACACGAATTCTGGACTTGCTGGATCATGTGGTGCTTGAGTCCAAAGTCCGTGGCTCCAATAGTGAGTGGTGCAATGGGTCCTCCCCTCCCTTGCATGGTGGGTTGACATAACTCCTCCATCGTTCGGAGATCAGGAGCTGGATCAACATTATTGGAACGGGGTGGTGGTGGCTCGTCATCTGGAATGATAACGGGTTTTGTCACTTCGACTACAGTATATAATTCAGCTACGCTTCTTCAATGATTACGCATTGTTCGGGAACGAGTGCGTATGCACTAAAAACAATTACAATTAAAACAAGACCGAGGCAAAACGACAGTGAACTTAAACCAATAACCACAATATGAATGGCTTCTTTGAAAAAGGTACACCAATTCACAAGAGTACAATGGCAAGTTTTAATCTTTTGTTTGGGAACATATTAATGGTTATACCCCCAGTTGGGTAGTATTCTGCCTTGTTTTGCGGTGGAAATATTTTTGGAATCGATTCGTTAACCGAAATCTTTCCTTTAAGACTACTCGCAGGGTGGCGGAAGAGAAGAATGGATCTCTTTTCAGTTCGCAATTTAATGTCAGAACTTCCGTATTCCACCTGTACAGGTTGTAATCTTAAAGAAGACGAAGTAATTTAACTTCACGATTTGTTTTATTGTTTTTGATTTTTTTTGGTGTTGTTAACACTTTAGGAAAAGTGTTAATGACTTTTCTGATATGATTGATTTTTACAAAAATTTACAAAGTGATGTGATTTGTACAAGGAGGGTTTTGAAAATCACTAAACTTAAACGTTTTTAAAACACGCAACAACCTCCCCGGCAGCGGCGCCAAAATTTGACTCAGTCTAAATAGTCAACTAACTCAACCAAGGGTGCTTGGTCAACAAAGTCAAGCTATGAGAGAGAAAGTGATCAATTTATGATCCGTTGAAAGCACAGTGTACTCACAGGTCGTTAAGTCCCAACGAGATTGAAATTGTGTTTTGGGAAACGTTCTGGGAATGAGTGATTTGGGAATAGTAACCAGATAATGATTTGGATATGATTACACTAAACAAATATAAGCGAAAATAACATAGATAAGCAATTTTAACAATTACTGAAAACCAGATAAACCTAAAACGTATTTAAATGCAAATGCGTACTGAAAAAGTGGGGATTAAACAAAAACAAACTACAAGGGGGTGAAAATGACTTTTTTACAAACTTAATATTAAAATAAAATTTTATAAAAAAGAAAAATATTTTTTTGATTATTTTATTATTTAATATTAATTAAAAACTATTTAGTTACTAATTATTAATATTTAACTTAAACTAAATATAATATAATAATAAATAAACTTAAGAAAATGAAAATTTATTTTTAGAAATTCTAAAATAACTTAAAAATAATATAAAAACTAAAAATATGTCTTTTTTTCTTTTTGTGAATTTAATATTAATTAATTACTAATTATATTAATTAAACTAGTTAAATTAATTTAAATTACTAATAATACTAAAAATTACTAAGAAAATTAGAAAATATTTTATAAAACTAATTAACCTTCACAGGAATCCTAAAATATTATAAAAAGTTTATAAAAATTATAATTAAACTATTTTACTAATTATTTACTTAATTATTAATTAAAAGCTAATTAAACTAATTTAATTAAGATAAATAACAAATAAACAGTAATAATTATGAAAATATTTTCTAAAAATACTAAATGATTTATAAAACCTAGGAAAAATATAAAAAGGTACTAGTGTTTAATAAAAATTAGTAAAACTATTTAATTTACTAATATTACTTAATATTTATTTAAACTAATATTAATTATAGAAAATACTAAATGATAAGAAATAAATCTGAGAAAATTACTAGAAATACTACAAGTGAACAGGAACTTAAGAAAATTATAAAAATGAAAATTGCTTTTTGAAAATGCTGAACAATAAGCCAAATGGCTTAAATAGAAGCTATCACTTTATTAAAGGTGATGATTTTTTAATTTTTCTTTTATGAAACTATTTATACACTGAAAATATGAGACTTTTCTGAAGACAACTTATTTGGAACTCAAAAATAAGCACTTTGCACCCCAATAAGCTTGACAGATTGAATTTTATGGATTTTTATGATGCAAAAGCTCTTAACAAGCTACACAGTACTCACAAGCTAAAAAATAAGATTCAAACAACTCTAAGGGACTGAGAATAAGCTAAAAAGCACAAGTGATCAAGGTAAAAAGCTCAAATAAGCAAATAAGCAATCCTAAAAATTACACAGACAAAAAACAGGCTAAGGGCTAAGTTGCAGCCCTATGTAGGGCCCACAAATAAGCTCAAGGGTCAAAAAGGAAACTTGGTACAACAAGCCACCCTGGGGAGCTTTCAAATAAGCCAAAAATCAAGGCCTAGTTCCCACAAATAAGCTCTGTGTGAGCTTATAAAGATTGGTGAAAAGGCAAGTATACACTGACCACTCAGTGTATACTATGAAATGGGACAAAGAAAAAGCTAATGCAACCCTATTGAACAAGCTTGAAAATGCAAATTAAGACCTGAACCTTAACGATGGGTTGCTTGGCTTTCCAAAAAGCCAAGAATCATGCACTGGGGCCCACTAATAAGCTCTATGGAAGCTAATGAAAATGGTACCAAGTTTGTGCACAGGGGGGTTTTTGTTCAAAGGGTCAACTTTGACACTGCTTATTAATAAGCAAATGAGATCCAAACTCAGATTTTCTTTTTGGAAAATGTTAACAACCAGCAAAATAACACAAATCCACAAAAACTTTGGATTTCCAATCTATATTAAACCTTGTGCAAGATCTGGGAGTTTTAACCAATTTGACAGATTTGACTTTTTGAGATTTTGCAAAAGTTGACTTTGGTGAGATTTGATCCTAATTTACTGAATGATTATGATGTTTTAAGCTAAGATAAGATTAAATTAAGCTAAAACAACTATTTATGAAGTGATTTGATGAAATTTGGACTAAAATTCCTTAACAGATAACAAATGAGGTGAGATCAAAAGGAATTTTGACTATTTTACAAATGGTCACTAGTTTTTATGGTTCTAATGTTCTAAGATACACTAAAGAGACACGAAACAACAAATAACCACAAAAATAACACAAAGGATCACAGATAACACAACAAATCCAAACAATGCTTTTACTGAACCAATTTTTGATTTTCAAAACAAATGAGTGATTGAGACTGTGACAATGGGTTCTGACAACTTAGTATGATGTAATAAGCCTTAATAAGCTCAGAAACAACAGCTTAAATAACAAACACTTAGGATTCTATAAAATGCTAAAATGGCAGTTAAACTAAGATTACTTTGCATAATGAAATCTAGATGAGCAAGTACCAAATTTTAAGCAATAAATTCACTTAAATACACCTAAGAAGCATAAATCTACAAAGATAAGCAGTAAACAAGCAAGTATATAGTGAAATGGAAAATTGAGATTTGGCTTACAATTTCGCACTCCAGCTAAAAACCAAGAACAAGGACCAATAGAACAATCCTAACAGCTTCCCATGAAGCTACTAACATAAGGCCATCCAGAATTTACCCTGCTCTAGCTTTCTTCTTTCTTCTAAACTGATTTTTTATTTTTCACTGAATTTTTTATGTTTTTTTTGTATTCTTGGTTTTTTGATACTAGACTGAGTTTTAAGGTATCTAAAATCTTGAATAAGCTTTATGGGAGCTTATATGATCCTAAAAATTCCAGAACAACAACTACAAACAACATTAAACAACTTTGAGAATTTCAAAGAAAAATTGCATAAACTGAATTTGGATTGAAACACTGAAATTGATTATGAAAATTGTTTAAATTACACTTGAGAACACTGATTACAATCTTAAAAAGCTTAAGGTTACACTAGAAATTGAGAGTTTAGCTAATTCGACACTAATTTACACTAAAACTACACCCACTTCATTGCTCCATCTTCTTCCTTTTATAGTGAGAATTAGGGTTCTTGGAAGCCTTCTGAATCTTTCCCATCAAAAATCTTGACCATTGGATCACTTTGGAGTGATCTCAGCCTTTAAATCATTTTGGCGCCAAAATTGAGAGTTGCAATTTGCACTGTATTTTATAGCAACAGGGGGTGGTGCATTAAATGCACTTGTCTTGTTAGGTACATGGTGGGTTTGGGCGGTGGGATGTGACTGAGGTGGTGGGGTAGTGAAGTGATGGGTCTGCAAGTGAAGGGTGAAGGTGGGAGGGAAAGGGGGTGGTAGTTTGACTGTTTGACCCCGTTTTATTATAATAGGGGTGTTGGGCTTGTGGGGATTGGGCCTGGAAAGAAAAGGGCCAAGGGTGAAGGTTGGGTTGTGTTTTGTTTTTGGGTTGTTCTGTTTTTTGGGTTAAGTAATAATAAAGGGTCCGTTTGGTTTTACTAGCTAAATAAGCACATGGAGCAAAAGTGTAATATTCTGAATTTTGAAGGGCTGAGTTTGACAACATTCCAAACTTATCAAAAGGGCCATTCTTGCCAAGGATGAATAGTACAAGGACTACAGTTGACTTTTTCCACTTTTGAAATTCCTAGGGACCAAATATGCCAAAGGTGAAACTTCAGGGACCAAACTTGTAAATTCTCCAAACTTTTCACCCAAGGATCATTTTTTCCAAAGTTTAATAACACAAGGACCATGATTGATAATTTCCAAAATTTTAATCCCAAGGACTATTTTTGACAATCTTGCAAAGTTCAGGGACTAATTTTGTAAACTTTTGAAATTTTTCACCAAAGGACTAATTATGACAACTTGTGATTTTCAAAGGACTTTGGTTGACTTTTCTTCCAAAACAAGTGCTCAGGGACTAATTTTGACAAGTTTTGAAAGTTGAGGGACTGAAACTGCCAATTATGCAAACTTTGTTCATTTTTCATTTGTTTTCAATCATTTTGCATCTGAAACATATAAAACAGAATCCTGGGATATTTTCAGTATTTTGATGCATTTTTGAGTGTTTTTGATTGTTTTGGCAGTTCAGATAAGACAAAAATGATGAGTATTTACACACTCATCAGGGTGCCGAGAGCTTGTTTGGCCTCGGTTTGACCACGAAACACCAATGGGTGTTTTGTTCGAGTACTTGTTTACAAATTTCCATGTTTTGCATATCATATTGAGTTATGTTCATGCCTGTACACAGATTTGCGTTTTGCTTGGTCTTGTACATGGGCCGAAGCCCACTAAGGGACGTTGTTTGCTAACCGGGCTCATAAGCCCAACTTCTAAATAAGAGTGTGGTTGGTTAAAAATGTGATTAGTGTGTTTTACTTACTTGGACTAAATATAAATAACTTGTAGTAACATTGAAATATTTGACTAATGTGTCTTATTTGTTTTTTGGATCAATGGTACGTTTCGGACTATATTCGGGATATATAACTTGGATATGGATAATTCAGATAGTGACTATTGAAATGGAAGTTGAAAATACACAAGCATTTGGAAAATTATTGGGCGATTCATTATTGACTTATTGGACATTGGACGTCGGACAATATGGACTTATTGGACTTGAAACGAATACAATATATAAGACTCATAACGAATTTAATATATTTGATTCGCAATGAATACACAATAAGTAAATAATGTCTAATAATCAACAAATACCTTTTATAGTTTTCTATTAAACTGTCGGGAAGTATTGTATTAGAGAATCGAGTTTATTTAAAGTCTATTGACTTGGGAAGGTTATATAAATGGACGCGTCATGCCGAAATTTATAAAACTTTCTAAACTTACACTTTTATTTCTAATTCTTTATAAGATTATTTTTATAAAACCTGACAAAAGATTTAAAATGGATAGTTTTATTTAATCCCTAAAAACCTTTTCATATTTGAATTAATTAACTTGGGACATTCTTATAAAACTTATTGGATTATTCTAAACTATTGGGGATTATTGGTTAAACACTGAAACTTGCCTATTTTATATTACAGGGTTAATTTTCGTCATGGTCTAGATTTTCTTTGGTTAGCTTGAGCGTTGCTAACATTTTTCACAACTATGTCGATGTTTATTCCTCTTTGGCGTGAGTTGCATGTCGATGTCTCGTTCATTTGGCGTGGGTTGCATCTTGAGTCTATGTCTTCTTACACACCACACGAATCGTCGATACTAAACTTTTTACAAGTAATGGCATGAATAATCCACGAAAACTACAACACATTGTCTTCAATAGACTTTATATTTGCGTGAGCTATTTCTGAGATAATCGTACGCATATTAGGTCATGCTGTTTCTATACCTTTGTACTCGTTGTACCTATCTCCTGGATATTGTTGTGATTAGCTCTAGATGCCAGTTGTGTCAGTTGTGATTCTTGGATTGCTGTGGCTAAGGTGAGTTCATAGCCCCCTACTTTTTAAACAGTTTCCATAACTATTTTGGGGGAGAATACATGCTCTTTTAACTAAACTCAATGATTGTTTATCTGAATACGTGAACCGTTTGATTAAGATCTGATTGATTGATTGATTGATTTACCAAAATACTTGATTTGGCTATCCGAAGGCAGTATGTGTTTACTTGATATATATGTGAGCTCCCTAGCTCAAACTATTTTCTGGACCTGCTATTACTTTTTGTTTTGCTATACTGTGATTAGCTAGCAAGGTATAGAGATGTAGTAGATGTTGCCTTAGGCTAGGGCTGCTTGGAACCTAGCTAAGAATAGACTTCTACTTACGGCCTAGACCCGGGGCAGTAACGGGTGGTTCCTTACTGTAACGTGTTACCTGGCTAGTGACCGCTGAGGGGCCCACTCACTATGACCACTTATCTATCCTAAGATAAGAAACTTCTTGATTGGGAATTGTTATGATATTGGAACGCGAAATCTATTCCTGCCTCTAGTCACACATAGCACATAACTCTTCAGGTCCGCAACTGCTTTATAACTTAAACCTATGAACTCACCAGCGTAAGCTGACCTTTAGCATGTATTCTTAGGTATAAGGCGATAGCTCACTATTGGAAGGCGCTTGGCAAGGGGCATGGTCATAGGCGACTCTGATGAACATTTGGGACTGCTTTATTTATTTATGGGCCTATTTCCACACTATTTTTATATCATGTAAACTATATGCTTTACATAATAACTTTTATTCTAAATAAATGAAATTATAAACCATTCTTTGTACCTTATGTTGTGATACCAATATAGTAGCACCCCAATGCATGTATGCTTCCGCTGGACCTGATTTTGGGGGTGTTACACTCGGGTGAGTATAGACTGATCACCTATATTCAACCAAGGTGATAGCGTGGGTTTTGCAACCTTCGCAATTAGGTTTTACCTCTCAAGGGATCTTGAGAAGCTTGCAATCCCCACCAGGCAGTGTACCTAACCTATGTAGTATAGTGAAGTGGCAAGTACCAGGGGATTGATCGTTCAACTCAAAGAATAGTGTTCGTTAGGATTGAAATTTATCTACTAGGTCTAGAGGTGAGGGATGATTCTTTTTGTATTTTTATATTTTTGGGAAAGCAAGTAAAAATCTCGGGTTTTGGAAGGAGGGGCGGAATTAGTTGCTAATTAACTAACCCAAAAGCTACTACTTAAACTAATGTGCAAGAAAGTAAACTAGGGTTCTACAAGGGAAGTGAAGCATGTCTACCTATGATGTATTACTCCTTGCTAGCTATCCAATTCTACCTATTGAGTTGTCACACCTTGTTTTAATTGACGGGTTGCATTCCTTAATACCATTCGTAGGGCCGTGTACGATCTTCCCTAACTCTATAAGCTCCTACTTCACTCCTATGTCGAGCCGATTAAAAGCTCCTAACATGGGATCACTAGAATTCGCTTATGCATTAAATACAACCATATAATCGTAGTACACATCCGATTCATGTTTCTTAAGACGTTCAAGCAAGTTACCGTATAAGAGGTTAGCCAGTTTTCTTAATCCTAACATCGACATCACCCAATCAAAACAAGAAACAATAGGAAGCAAGAATTATAAACTAAACCAACTAGATCTATTGAAGTTGTCATGCCTTAATTGATGGAGATAGACACAAACATCAACAAGAAATCAATAGATCTAATTAGTTATACACAAGTTTCACACAATCATAGGTAAACACTAGGTGATTTAGCAAAACATAATCAATGAAGAACAAGCAACAATAGTAATGGAAGACATAATTAAGATAGAATCAACACACCAATACAAGATGTTTATGGAGTGATTAAGACCCTCTAAGTTGCTGGAAAAACACCTACCCTAACCCTAAATCGGACTTAGGGTTTGGGGCTTACAAATAATGAAGTTATGTGGCTGTATTTACGGGCAGTTTCCAGTCCGAGGGGGTCTGAAGGCGTCAGCCCGTATAAGGGGACGGCGTCACGCCTATTTTTTCCAAGTTGTAGATCTTTTCGTCCTAATTCCGTGGCCTCTTGAATCACCTAAATCTGAGTTCGTATGAAGATTTTATGGCCAAAACAGTGACAGCTACTCCGCGCGCAAGTTATGATTGTCTTGATTAACTTGTGACGGTTCCACTTTGGTTTCTTCTCGTGCAAGAATACTTTGACGTCGTCTCTTAATATCGTCTGACGCTGTAACACGTGACGCCGTCACGTGTAAATGCTTCAAAATCTTTCTGGCCCGTCAAGTGTAAAATTGTTGATCAGGCGAAAGTGTACCGCTTTTCGGGGGTCATTTAAGCCCTAAATCCTATTTATTTGATCAAATATCGCCCTAAATCGTTCCTTTTGGCATTTTAGGTACTTTGGAGAGAAATTCTGGAAAAGGAATCATTTTGGATGTTTTCGGAGCATAAAATTGAAGAATTCGACAAAGTGTCAAAAATCTGCTGGAAAAGTACCCTTGACAGCGTCAAGACCACACCTGACGGCGTCAAGCCTTGACGGGCCAGAACACAATTTTAGAGATTTACACGAGACGGCGTCAAGAAGGCTATCAAGAAACCCTAACCACGGCGAGGTGACGGCGTCAAGGCTATAACGTGACGCCGTCAGATCTGTTTTTCTATATATATTCGCATAATTTTTAGTCATAAGTGTGGAACTTTTAAGGGAGAAACCCTAGACGATTTTTTCAGCTTTTTAAGGGTTTTATACCCTTGGATCTCTCATGTTACATTAAAGATAAGTAATCAATTAATGATTCAATATGTCTATGTGTTGTTTGATTCTATCTTGTTCTTGTCTTTTATTTAACATGCTAGGCTAGATTTTCTTTGTGTTTGCTTAGATCTAATGAAACCTAACTATTGATTATTGATTGAATGGTGTGTTATTAATTGTATTGAATGGGTGATTATCGATGTTAGGCTTAAGAAAACTGGCAGACTTCCGGTTGGTAACATGCTTGAACGTCTTAAGAAACATGAACCAAGGTGTACTAAGGTTATTTTGATTGTATTTAATGCATGAGTGAATTCTAGTGATCCCATGTTAGGAGCTTCTTAGCCGGCTCGACATAGGAGTGAAGTAGGATCTCATAGAGTTAGGGGAAGTCCGTACACACCCCTACGAATGGTATTAAGGAATACAATCCGTCATCCACGCAATTAATACACACTAATCAATCGGTAAAAGATAGTTAGGGAGTAAGGAAATCTAAGTAAACACACTTCTCTCCATATTAGTTTTCACAAACATTTACTTTCTTGTTATTTTATTTTATTTGCAATAGTAGTTATTTGGGTTAGTTGACTAGCAACTAATTCCGCCCACTCCTTCAAAACCTGAGATTTTTACTTGCTTTCGTTAAAATATAAAAATACAAAAAAAATCTTCCCTCACCCCTAGACCTATTAGAGTAGCTTTTCAATCCTAACGACACTATTCCTGCAGAGAACGATCAATCCCCCGGTACTTGCCACTACACTATACTACATCGGTCAGGTACACTGCCTGGTGGGGATTGCAAGCTTCTCAAGATCCCTTGAGAAGTAAAACCCTAGTGTGTGGTCGCAATCCCGCGCATCAATTGTCCACCTCTTTGTCAACACATGACGCTGTCACCTTGTAAAGCGTGACGCCGTCAGGTACTGTTTCCAGCATATTTTGAGACTTTGTCGTTTTTTTCACTTTTATGCTCCAAAAACATCCGAAATGCTTCCTTTTCCAAATTTCCTCTCCAAAGTACCTAAAATGACAAAAGGAACGATTTAAGTCAATATTTGGTCAAATAATTACGGATTAGGGCTTAAATGACCCCTAAAAGCGTAACACATTTCGCCACATCAAATACCCTTACACTTGAGATTTGCTTGTCCTCAAGCAAATGCGCTTTTATTCCAATCAAAATATGAGCTAGGGTTTATTTAACACTAACATAAAAGTAATTACAACAAATAGTTATTCCACCCTAGTCATAACAAGCACGGAAATCATACACTAGCACCTAACAAATAGTGTTTGGATACTCTCATCTCTCGGGTGTTATAAACCTATATAACTAAATGGAAATGGAAGAATTATCACTCACTACCTGTCATAGCAAATAGATTACCATAGGCTTGGGAAAGGATCGAAAACCTCCTCCACTAGGCGTAAGCACCTAAGATAAACTATCAAAGAGGGCTTTTCAAGGGTTGTAACGTTAGGTGTAGGGAACTAGGGATATGATAAACACGGTTTTGTTGGAATAAAGGGTATTTTTAGTGGTGGCGAGTTAATTATCATGATCAAATACATGCACAATGCGGCGTTGCTAAGCCAAGACTCGACTCAACTTAAAAAAAATAACAAAAAACATAAACAAATATAAAATGAAACAGGATGGTAGTCTGTATGTTTTTTCTACTTTTCTTTTGCCATTTTTTCTCCGTTTTTCTTGTTTTTTCGATTTTTTTTCATACACTCTTACCCTACTATCCAAAATAATACATCATAGGGGCTTTGGTTCTCCCCTTACACTTGAAATTTTACATACTTTACAATAAACTATTCTAACGACTCGAATTAAGATAATTGAAAAACTTGGAGTACTTTAAAATATTAACGCACATGTGGGGTAATAATTGACTTCTTCCCCATTACTCTATTACATTAGTACCTTACCCATGAGTCCCAATCGTCCCAAAACAATATGTACACGATATGACTCGACTTAGCAACCATGTAATCAATAAGACAATTAACTAAGGGTTTAAACAAATGTTGTCACAATAATGCACTGAAAATGAGTGCATACAAGGTACGCTAAGGTGATTTGGGTGTACATTTGGGGTGGATTGTAAACAAATTCTTCCTTTAAGTAAGATGCTTAAAGTTAGAAACGAAAAGATAGGCTCTGAGGGGGTGTACTAAGGGTATCGTGTACTAAAAATGAGTACATCGCAAAGGTGTGGGAGAATTACTTGACCAACGTAGCCAATGTAATTATAATACGGGTGTAAAACATGGGTTATCCTAATGCCTCTTATCATGTAGTAATCTAACTACATGAATGTAGTCTCACTTATGGATTTGGGTTGGTCACTAATGCAAGTTCTAGAATCTATAAACTACCGGTACACACACAAGCACCAAAAATGAATGCTTTTCCAACCAATATTAGGGGTGAACCTCACATATTTGGGGAAAAATTTTTGAGTGGTATGGTTTTTGTGCTAGTAATACAACTCCTATCCATGAGACGCTTATTATGCCTAAAGTTTCACTCCTATAAGTTGTAAAAAATTTTAAATTTGGCGCTAAAATTGCCCTAAGAAATATTATTCTCGGTTTTATTACACATCTACCATTAAACAAAACAAAAATCAAGCGTAATAGCATTTTCTAAGGTGTCTTCCTTTACCCCCTTACACTTAAACCGAACATTGTCCCTAATGTTTACATAAAAGATGTAAAAGTAGAGAAAATGAAAGAATGAAACAAATACTCCCCTGATTCGTTTGATGTGGATCGTGTGGTAACATGGTTAGATCTTCTTCCAAGATGATATAAAAGCTCCAAGATCAAAGTGACGCCAAAAGCTTGATGTCATGAACTTGATTCCATGTTCATCTTCTTGTCCAATGTAACCTGTTAAACCTGAGAAAACAATCTAAGCAAACCTTGCGTAAAATCGGCGGCAAAATCTATATATGGATATAATGCTTGTGGAATGAAAGTTTTGCAGATTCCTGGAATTAAAGATGAAGTAATTTTTATAATCCGACAGAAAAACTAAATTTTAAAAACTTTTTCTGGAATCAGTACCTGACGCCTTCAGCTTTAAAGGCTGACGCTGTCAGAATTTATCTGACAGAATTCTTATGTTTAGTTTTCGGAAAATTTTTGGAAAAACAATTACCTTAATTCCTGGAATCCTGTAAAATTTCATTATGACTCGGTACAAGCATTTGACTCAAACAAATACTAATATGTATGTTCATTTTATATCACTACAATTCGTGTCCAATTCGTTCTTATAAACAAATTTAGATTTCCCTTACACTTATCTTTTTGCAAAATACCTTTATATGTAGTTAAGACGAAGTTAAAAACAAAATAAAGCATTTTCACAATGTAATTTGAAACATGAATTGTTAGCAATAAAAATAAAACATACATACGGAAACAAATAAAATCAAATAAACAAGCAAGCAAAACAAATAAAGCTTGGGTTGCCTCCTAAGAAGCGCTTGTTTTTGTTCGAGTCATGAGCCTGACTTTACCCTTATTTAGCGGAGATAAGGGAGGTTTTCCCTACACTTAGGATCAAGTGCGGGTGATAGTAGCGATATATACCAACTTGATAGTAGTAGACCACGTGAGAAAAGAGTGGGGGATGAATTGTATGCTCAATGGGTTGTACTCCTTTCATCATAACCTTACCTAGTTCAATTGGGTCAATGGGTGAATTGAAATTTTCTCCTAGAAAGGGATCATCTTCTATCAATTTCAAGAGACTACTAGTTGGGAATCCATCTTGACCTAATAAACCTGATTTAAACCCATAATGCTTATTGTGATCAATCATGAATGGGTGATGTAAGTATGTAAGGTCATGATTCACTCCTATATTGGCTTCCATTCCACATGGCTTAGAGTCTACTACCTTCATCGTAAAACTACCCGTACTATATGGTTTGATGGGTGGATCGGGACCTATTTCAATTCCTAAATTTTCATCCAAGAATGGAAGATTAGGTAACGGTTCTGGTTGAGGCTCCGGTTCGTCAAAACTAAGAACTTCCTTAGAACTAAAAGAAAGGTTATGACTACAAGTATTCAAACTTATTTCTTCTAGTTGTGTTTGGTCCAAAGGCTCTACCTCTATTGGGGTTCCTATAGTCTCTTCTACTTCTTCCGGGTAAGTCACGGCTGGTGTGTATGCCTCAAATGATGGTAGGACTTGTGGGGTACTCTGTGGGCTTGCATTATTTTCCTCATCCTTCCTCGTGTCTAGATCATCTATATCCTTATACAAAACCATCAACTCATTCAACTTATGGTTCATGGTTAGGAAGCTTTCCTCAAAAATTTTCCAAAGGGTCTCACTAAAAGGAATTGATTGATGCGCGGGATTGCGACCACGCACTAGGGTTTTACTTCTCAAGGGATCTTGAGAAGCTTGCAATCCCCACCAGGCAGTGTACCTGACCGATGTAGTATAGTGTAGTGGCAAGTACCGGGGGATTGATCGTTCTCTACGGGAATAGTGTCGTTAGGATTGAAAAGCTACTCTAATAGGTCTAGGGGTGAGGGAAGATTCTTTTTGTATTTTTATATTTTTAGGAAAGCAAGTAAAAATCTCGGGTTTTGAAGGAGTGGGCGGAATTAGTTGCTAGTCAACTAACCCAAATAACTACTAATGCAAATAAAATAAAATAACAAGAAAGTAAATGTTTGTGAAAACTATATGGAGAGAAGTGTGTTTACTTAGATTTCCTTACTCCCTAACTATCTTTTACCGATTGATTAGTGTGTATTAATTGCGTGGATGACGGATTGTATTCCTTAATAACAGTCGTGGGGGTGTGTACGGACTTCCCCAACTCTATAAGCTCCTACTTCACTCCTATGTCGAGCCGGCTAAGAAGCTCCTAACATGGGATCACTAGAATTCGCTCATGCATTAAATACAATCAAATAACCTTAGTACACCTTGGTTCATGTTTCTTAAGACGTTCAAGCATGTTACCAATTGGAAGTCTGCCAGTTTTCTTAAGCCTAACATCGATAATCACCCATCCAATACAATTAATAACACACCATTCAATCAATAATTAATAGTTAGGTTTCATTAGATCTAAGCAAACACAAAGAAAACCTAGCCTAGCATGTTAAACAAAAGACAAGAACAAGATAGAATCAAACAACAAATAGAGATATTGAATGATTAATTGATTACTTATCTTCAATGTAACATGGAAGATCCCAAGGTTAAAAAGCTGCTAAAAATCATCTAGGGTTTCTCCCTTAAAAGTTCCACACTAATAACTAAAAATTATGCGAATATATATATATAGAAGAACAGATCTAATGGCATCACGTTATAGCCTTGACGCCGTGACCTCGCCGTGGTTAGGGTTTCTTGATGGCCTTCTTGACGCCGTCCCCCTTTAAACTCCCAAAAAACATTCTGGCTTATCAAGGCTTGACGGCGTCACATCCATGCTTGACGCCGTCAAGGGTACTATTCAGCAGATTTTTGGCACTTTGTTGAATTCTTCACTTTTATGCTCCAAAAACGTCCAGAATGCTTCCTTTTCCAGAATTTCTCTCCAAAGTACCTAAAATGCCAAAAGGAACGATTTAGGGTGATATTTGATCAAATAAATACGATTTAGGGCTTAAATGACCCCCGAAAAGAGGTACACTTTTCGCCTTATCAAACACTCTTACACTTGAGATTTGCTTGTCCTCAAGCAAATGCACTTTTATTCTAATCAAAATACAAGTTAGGGGTCATTTAACGCTAATATAAAAGTAATTAGAACAATTAATCGTTCCCCTTCAATCATAATAAGCACGGAGATTACATACTAGCACCTCACAAGTAGTGTTTGGACACTCACATCTCTCAGGTGTCGTAGAATTATATCTCATAAATGAAAATGGACAATATCTCTCACTACCTGTCGTAGCAAATAGATTACCATAGGCAAAGGATCGAAAACCTTCTCCACTAGGCGTAAGCACCTAAGATAAACTATCAAAGAGGACTTTACAAAAGGGTTGTAATGAGGTGTAGGGATATGATAAACACGGTTTTGTTGTATAAGGGAGATTTCACTGGTGGCGAGTTAAAGATCTTGATTAATTACATGTACAATATGGCGTTGCTAAGCCAAGACTAGACTCGACTAACGCTAATTAAAAACTAATAAAACATAAAATAAACATAAAAAGAAACGGGATGGTAGTCCGTATGTTTTTTCTACTTTTCTTTTTCTCATTTTTTTTCTTGATTTTTTTTCTTGATTTTTTTTCATACATTCTTGCCCTACCATCCAAAATAATACATCATAGGGGCCTTGGTTCTCCCCTTACACTTGAACTTTTACATACTTTACAAATAATTATTCTAATGACTCGAATTAAGATAATCGAAATACTTGGAGTACTTTTAAAATATTTAGCACATATGGGGGTAATAATGTTGTTCTTCCCCATTACTCCATTACACTAGTACTTTACCCATAAGTCCCAATCGTCCCAAAACAATATGTACAAGGATATGACTCGACTTAGCAACCATGTAATTGTTGAATCTAATACCCTTGATAGATCTTGTGGCTCTCGTTGATCGTTAGTAGTGTCTATGTAATCACAAACACTCTAATAGAGAATCTCCAAAGCTTGTATTCTAATGCGGAAAACAAATACTAACAGAAACAATGAATACTAAGAACTTTTGATCATCTATGGATCTTTTATATAATAAGAACTTGTTTTTCAAAACTCGTAAAAACGTAAGTCATAGAACATAAACTTGTGTTCCTTTTATAGACAAGGAACCCTAACCCTAAACCGTTTCACAAGAAACGTATATTCTATAAACTCTAAACAATATGCATTATCTTTTCCTAATATTACTCATGCATATCCTAACTATATTACAAAATACGCGGTTTAACTCTATCCGCAGTAACTCAATATGCTGAAACTTAGCCTTCAGCAGAAACACTTATTCAGTAGAATCTATCTCTTCAGCAGATTCCATCAGTAGCTACCATCAATAGAATTCTCACTTAGCAGAATTCCCAACAGTAATCAATCAGATATTTAACTAAGGGTTTAAACAAATGTTGTCACAATAATGCACTAAAGGTGAGTGCATACAAGGTAGGAGGCTAAGGCGATTTGGGTGTACATTTAAGTGGGGTGTAACAAATTCTTCCTTTAAGTAAGATGCTTAAAGTTAGAAATGAAAAGATAGGCTCGGAGGAGTGTACTAGGGGTATCGTGTACCAAAAATGGGTACAACGCTAAGGGTGTGGGAGAATTACTTGACCAATGTAGTCAAAGTAATTATAACAAAAACACAGGTGTAAAACAAGGGTTAATCCTAATGCCTCTTATCATGTAGTAAATCTAACTACACGAATGTAGTCTCACTTGTGGATTCGGGATGGTCCTAACGCAAGTTCTAGAATCTAAGTGCTACCGGTACACACATCATAGCATAAATGCTTTTCCTACCAATTCTAGGGGCGAACCTCACATATTTGGGGTGGAAAATTTTTTTGTGGTACGGTTTTTTTGTGCTAGTCATATAACTCCTATCCATGAGACGCTCATTAAGACCAAAGTTTCACTCTTAAATGTTGTAAAAAATTTTAAATTTGGCATTAAAATTGTCCTAACAGGTATTTAACTCAGTTTTTACACATCTACCTTTAAACAAACAAAAATCAAGCATAATTGCATTCTCTAAGGTATCGTAATTTACCCCCCCCCCCTACACTAAAGATGAACATTGTCCCCAATGTTCAAATAATAAGATGTAAAAGTATAAGGTAAAAGAATGAAATCAAATACTCCCCTGATTCGCTTGGTGGATAGAGGGGTAACCTGGTTAGATCTTCTTCCAAGAAAATGAACGCTCAAAGCTTCCCCTCCGAAATATAAATCATCTTCTTGTCCAAAATAACCTGTTAAACCTGAGAAAACAAACACGAAATCGGCATAACATCGGCGGGATAAATCTGTATAAGGATATAATGCTTGTGGAATGAATATTTTGCAGATTCCTGGAGTTTATAAGTTAGAGATCTTATAAAGAATTTTATGATTCCGGAAGAAAAACAAAACTTTCCAAAATTCCAGAAAACTGAACCTGACGCTGTCAGCCTGGGGCTTGACGCCGTCAGAAGTGATCTGACAGATTTTTCATGTTAAGGCTTCCGGAAAATTTCTGGAAAAACTCAATTCTTACTTCCTGGAAATCCTGCAAAATATCATTATGACTCGATACAAGCATTTGACTCAAACAATTACTAATATGTATGTCAATTTAATATTGTCATGATTCATGTTCATTTGTTCTTATAAACAGATTTAGACTTCCCTTACACTTATCTTTTGCAAAATACCTTTATATGTAGTTAAGACGAAGTTAAAAACAAAATAAAGCATTTTCACAATTTAGTTTGAAGCATGAATCAATAACAATAAAAATAAAACATACATACGGAAGCAAATAAAATCAAACAAGAGAACAAATAAACACACAAAGCTTGGGTTGCCTCCCAAGAAGCGCTTTTCTTTATTAACGAGTCTTGTAGCTAGACTCAAAGTCGCGGGCTCATCTAGTGTCACTAATGCTCACGTACCCGAGTGTGAGCCACCTAATTGTCGCCTCATCCTTCTTATAATCATCATTAAGCTTTAAACATCCAAGATAGTACCTCTTATTCTTTTCACGGGGGTACTTAAGTCCTTTTCTAATATCGTTCTCACTCAATATACCATAGGGGGGAAACCTATTACATTTCTCAATAGAAAAGTTTTTATATCTAAGGTGTGCATGGGGCATTTGATAAACAAAATCCTCATCCCCATCTGCGAATGTAATTAACCCTTCCATTAGTTTTTCATCCAAGTTGGTTAATCTTTTGAAGGGCTTCCCGAACACAACTTGGGTGAGGTTACTATCAATAAACTCTCTTAGATCTTCGATAACCATAAAGTCCGTTTGATAGGTAAAGCTCCCCACAAACACATGCAACGTCTTAGCGCTAGCAACAATATTATCTCCTTGATACTCTAACTCATTTACCATGATTTTATTGTATTCAGCACGCGAAATTATGTTCATTGGCAAAGATGAGTTAAGGTAGGCGTCAAAGCTTCTAAATCCAATTTTGCAAGGGAATTGCATGTTAAACAAACTATCTTTCTCAATCTTTGTTCTAGGGTCAACATAATTTAGAGGGTTAGCTCTTTCCTCTCCTTCAGGGTTATCTACTACTTCCCCATTCCCTAGGTCCTCATCGGAATCTGACGAATAGTAAAAAGGGCCATTTTCATGGTCGGTGTCATGGTCAGATTCGTCCATATCATAATGGTTGTCAAAGTGATGATCGGGTGATAGGTTTGGTGGGTTTTCGTTTTCGACAATGGGGGCAGGTTGGTGTCACACCCCCAAAAAAATGGTTTGCAGCGGAAAGTAATGTGTTTAGGGTGCAACTCAATTGGTATCACAACACAAGTACAAAGAACGGTTTTCATCTCATTCATTTAGAATAAAATTGTTTAACAAAAACGTTGAATTACATTGTTGAAAGTAATGCGGAATTAGGCCCTTAAAATATAGTTTTGAACGGTCCCATATGAATATCAGAGTCTTCTATGACCATGCCATGCCCTGCCAAAACTCCAGTAGCGTGCCATTGCTTAATACCTGAAAATACATGCTAAAACGTCAACACGAGGTTGGTGAGTTCATAGAGTTTAATGAAAATGAATTGCATTAGGATGAAGATTTCCCAGCGAAGGCATTGTAAATCCACCCAGTTCCATGTCTCGGCCATAACAAGACTTGCAACCTGTGTGTTTACAACCCACCGCCAAACATAATTTGGTTTATGAAAACAATTGTAATATTTGTTTCAAAAGTCAAAGATAATTGTAGCAATGTCGCTATAAAATGGTAAATGTGATAATGTATCCATGACAATGTCGTCATCTGGCAATCCTTGTAGCAATGTCGCTATATAATCAATTCTGACAATGTCGCCAGATATGTACGGGTATCATGCCATACCCAGGCAATGTACGAGTATCAAGCCATACTCAGGCAATGTACTACATAAAGCATTTGAGTAAACAAAGAAACATTTGAGTAAGGCAATTGGTGTTTGAGTAGGCAAGTAGTATGTTCAAGTAAAACAAGTATTGCATTCATGTAAAAACGAGCATGTATTCTCCCCAAAACAGTTATGAAATAAGTTAAAATATGGGGGCTTAAACTCATAGTAATAGGCAAAAGTTTAAAATTCTTGTGAAAGTAAAAACATGTATTTGAGAAAAATGGGGCTACGAACTCACCTCAAGTGATGGTACAATATGTAGTGTATGAAATGAAGTGATGAGGTGCAACTCCTAGCCGCAACCTAAAATGAATGCATGTAATCTAATTTAGATTATGAAATGAATTCGTGTATGCATTTGCACTTATAATCTATGCCACTCGTATAAATTCAAAATATGTAATATTGTCGAAAATATAATTTATATTATCATATAAAGTCATAATGAATATTACATGTTCATATAGTGTAATAATGTTTTATGATAGCCTTTTGGTGAAAACATGTGAAAATATAACTTTCCGTAGTAAAATATAATACTTGTCAATATCTGAAAATGGCCAAAAATGGCCTTGGAAAACTAGTTGTAAATCAGTGAATATTGAGAGTTAGAAAATAGAATTGGTATTTCTGGAAAGCTTAGCATCAAGCCTAAATATGTTCAGTAGTGAAGTTTTGCTCAATGTGCCCAGATTTTAAGATAAATGGTTGAAAAGTATGGTGTTTAGTCCAAAACTGCCATTTCTGGGCAGTTTTTGTGCATGTTTGGATGACTGTAGATTACTCAGTTTAAGTCCAAATGACAAACAGCTTTTTGATTTGAAAACTAGGCCAGGTGCTCTAACTTTTGTTCCTTGGAGCCCAACTCCAAAACTGAGTCATTTGATGGGAAAATGCCTCCCAACATGGGTGTTTATGGATTTTCTGGTTTGTCTTAAAAATATACCAAGTGTTATTGCTGATGGAAATTTTTAGTAAACATACATCTTTGAAAATTCATAACTAATTCATTATAAATCCATTTCTCGAGTTCTTTATATCCCCGAAAAGGTAAAAAGGTATACTAACATATTTTCAACAGTTTGGTATGTTTTGACAAGGTCTAAAGCTCGTTTTTGGTCAATGAAATTCGTACATCAGCAACATATTTTTCAGAAAAATATATATAGTTAGTATATCTTGTTTTTGGCATAACTTTTTCATCGTAAGTCCGTTTTTAGTGGTTCAAGCGGCCATGTTTTCGTCTTTGAATGTATTTTCTGAATCTTTAAGCCAAAATTACCCAGAAACTCCTGGTCTTTCCACGTTTTGCAAAAATGGACAGCAACTTTCTAATAGTGTCAAAAATGTGATTTTTCTAGTTAACTACTTATCCAAATCCATCCAATCAACCACCAAACCACTCTTAATCTACCATACACCTTCTTAGGGTGTCATGGGTTCCCTAACATTGTTTTTCAATCATTTCTCCATAGGTTCACTTGTAATTCATTTTATAGATAAAAATGATATAAAACATGAGTTTAGTGGTATAAATTTTATATGCAAGTACAAGAACCATAAAAATACATAAATCTTGTAAGAAATTTTGGTAGAACTTGTGAAAATAAAGTGATGAACTTACTTGGATGATTAGGAATTTTTAGAGATAAAACCCTACTAATCTATAGGTTTATATTTCAAAACCTTGTAATAGATTATGACTAGTTCTTGTAAATTAAATATGATTGTTCTTGAAAAATTTTGATCTTCTCTTGGTTGTTGATGGTGAACGAGCACACAAGACAAGAGAGGAGAGGAAGAAAATGTTTTTCTTTGATTAAAATTCTACACCATGCACTATGTGAAAGATTTAGGTGGAATAAGGTGTAAGTTGGTGAAACTTGAGGCCAACATGTGTCCCTTGGACACTTAAGAACCGGCCACCTCATAGGAGGTGGTGGGTTTGTCAAGTTTTTGTGCAATATTGTTTTTACGGGGTACCGTTTAGTGTATAGTTTTATAATTTTAGCGTTATCGGGTACCGGGTTAATTAGAAATAAATTTTTAATGTAACCATTGTATCGAAATGAACTTGTAAAAATTATAAAAATATAATTTTGTAAATATTGGGTGTTTTGATAGGTAGTGCTTGGTTGGTACAAATATTATTATAAGTTAATATAATTGAAGGTTTAAAAATATAAAACCTTAAAATATAAAATAATTAACTTTTACAATTTTAGTGGGAATATTACTAATATATAAAATATTAGTGCCATAGTGGGAATTGTTTGGTGTATTGATTAAAAACTATAATCATATGTTAATATTTATTTGAAGATAAATAAATATATGTATCTTGAAATTGTATATATTCTACGAGTGGAATAGAATGCAAATGATGTCGTGATGAATTGTAGACTAACCCTAGTCTATGAAATGTATATGATGAATGATGTCTCATGATAACGTGACTTAACCTACCCGGTTTCGTCAAATGAATATCCGTAAACCTAGTTTACGTGAAATGATGAATAGTGATTTGAAAATGACCTGAATTAACGAATTGTGACAGTTGGGCAATTGAAAATTCATACGGTGGAAAACACGAATAACAAGGAATCAAACGATCAATATTACTCATGAAGAAGTATTACGAACAAAGGCACTAAGAATAAGATAGACTAAAGAAAAACTAGAAAAATAAAATAAAAATCTCACTAGAAAGGAATCTAGTGAGTAGACCTAATAAAATAAAAGTTCAACCTAAACAATAACTATTCCCCGGCAGCGGCGCCAAAAACTTTCATGCGCGGGATTGCGACCACGCACTAGGGTTTTACTTATCAAGGGATCTTGAGAAGCTTGCAATCCCCACCAGGCAGTGTACCTGACCGATGTAGTATAGTGTAGTGGCAAGTACCGGGGGATTGATCGTTCTCTGCAGGGAATAGTGTCGTTAGGATTGAAAAGCTACACTAATAGGTCTAGGGGTGAGGGGAGATTCTTTTTGTATTTTTATATTTTAACAAAAGCAAGTAAAAATCTCGGGTTTTGAAGGAGTGGGCGGGATTAGTTGCTAGTCAACTAACCCAAATAACTACTAATGCAAATAAAATAAAATAAAATGAAAGTAAATGTTTGTGAAAACTAATATGGAGAGAAGTGTGTTTACTTAGATTTCCTTACTCTCTAACTATCTTTTACCGATTGATTAGTGTGTATTAATTGCGTGGATGACGGATTGTATTCCTTAATACCATTCATAGGGGTGTGTACGGACTTCCCCTAACTCTATGAGCTCCTACTTCACTCCTATGTCGAGCCGGCTAAGAAGCTCCTAACATGGGATCACTAGAATTCGCTCATGCATTAAATACAATCAAATAACCTTAGTACACCTTGGTTCATGTTTCTTAAGACGTTCAAGCATGTTACCAACTGGAAGTCTGCCAGTTTTCTTAAGCCTAAAATCGATAGTCACCCATCCAATACAATTAATAACACACCATTCAATCAATAATCAATAGTTAGGTTTCATTAGATCTAAGCAAACACAAAGAAAACCTAGCCTAGCATGTTAAACAAAAGACAAGAACAAGATAGAATCAAACAACACGTAGACATATTGAATGATTAATTGATTACTTATCTTCAATGTAACATGGAAGATACCAAGGTTAAAAACCTTGAAAAAGCTGCTAAAAATCGTCTAGGATTTCTCCCTTAAAAGTTCCACACTAATGACTAAAAATAATGCGAATATATATAGAAAAGCATATCTGACGGCGTCACGTTATAGCCTTGACGCCGTCACCTCGCCGTGGTTAGGATTTCTTGATGGCCTTCTTGACGCCGTCCCCCTTTAAACTCCCAAAAAACATTTTGGCTTATCAAGGTTTGACGGAGTCACATCCATGCTTGACGCCGTCAAGGGTACTATTCAGCAGATTTTTGGCACTTTGTCGAAATCTTCACTTTTATGCTCCAAAAACGTCTAAAATGCTTCCTTTTCCAAAATTTCTATCCAAAGTACCTAAAATGCCAAAAGGAACGATTTAGAGCGATATTTGATCAAATAAATACGATTTAGGGCTAATGACCCCCGAAAAGCGGTACACTTTTCGCCTTATCATTGATCCTGATAATGATCATCTAATAGAAATTACACATGCATAGAATTCATCAAACCCATCTAACTTTACCCCCAACTCCTCTTGGATATCACTAAGATCACACAAAAATTCATTGGAATGATAAGAAGCAATCTATTAGTGAAATATAATTGTTCCTCCATTGTCAATGATCTAAATAGAATTTCATCCGCCATGGTGACAAATGAAAATGGTTTTATGAACAAAGGGCACGAAGAAAAGATAGACTAAAGAAAACCTATAAAAATAAAATAAAAATCTCATTAGAAAGGAATCTAATGAGTAGACCTAAATAAAAATAAAATTCAACCTAAACAATAACTATTCCCCGGGAGCGGCGCCAAAAACTTTGATAGCGTGGGTTTTGCAACCTTCGAAATTAGGTTTTACCTCTCAAGGGATCTTGAGAAGCATGCAATCCCCACCAAGCAGTGTACCTGACCAATGTAGTATAGTGAAGTTGCAAGTACCGCAGGATTGATCGTTCAACTCAAAGAATAGTGTTCGTTAGGATTGAAATTTATCTACTAGGTCTAGAGGTGAGGGATGATTCTTTTTGTATTTTTATATTTTATGGAAAGCAAGTAAAAATCTTGGGGTTGGAAGGAGGGGTGGAATTAGTTGCTAATCAACTAACCCAAAAGCTACTACTTAAACTAATGTGCAAGAAAGTAAACTAGGGTTCTACAAGAGAAGTGAAGCATGTCTATCTATGATGTATTACTCCTTGCTAGCTATCCAATTCTACCTATTGAGTTGTCACACCTTGTTTTAATTGAAGGTTGCATTCCTTAATACCATTCGTAGGGCCGTGTACGATCTTCCCTAACTCTATAAGCTCCTACTTCACTCATATGTCGAGCCGATTAAAAGCTCCTAACATGGGATCACTAGAATTTGCTTATGCATTAAATACAACCATATAATCGTAGTACACATCCGATTCATGTTTCTTAAGACGTTCAAGCAAGTTACCGTATAGGAGGTTAGCCAGTTTTCTTAAGCTTAACATCGACATCACCCAATCAAAACAAGAAACAATAGGAAGCAAGAATTATAAACTAAACCAACTAGATCTATTGAAGTTGTCACGCCTTAATTGATGGAGATAGACACAAACATCAACAAGAAATCAATAAGATCTAATTAGTTATACACAAGTTTCACACAATCATAGGTAAACACTAGGTGATTTAACAAAACATAATCAATGAAGAAGAAGCAATAATAATAATGAAAGACATAATTAAGATAGAATCAACACACCAATACAAGATGTTTATGGAGTGATAAAGACCCTCTAAGTTGCTGGAAAAACACCTACCCTAACCCTAGAATCGGACTTAGGGTTTGGGGCTTACAAATAATGAAGTTATGTGGCTCTATTTATAGGCAGTTTTCAGTCCGAGGGGGTTTGATGGCATTAGCCCGTATAAGGGGATGGCGTCACGCCTATTTTTTCCAAGTTGTAGATCTTTTCGTCCCGATTCCGTGGCCTCTTGAATCACCTAAATCCGAGTTCGTATGAAGATTTTATGGCCAAAACAGTGACAACTACTCCGCGCGCAAGTTATGATTGTCTTGATTAACTTGTGACGGTTCCACTTTGGTTTCATCTCGTGCAAGAATACTTTGACGTCGTCTCTTAATATCGTCTGACGCCGTCACTCTTTAACTTATAACGTGACGGCCTTGGTGAAATAACACGTGACACCGTCACGTGTAAATGCTTCAAAATCTTTCTGGCCCGTCAAGTGTAAAATTGTCCACCTCTTTGTCAACACAGTACATGACGCCGTCACCTTGTAAAGCGTGACGCCGTCAGGTACTGTTTCCAGCATATTTTGAGACTTTGTCATTTTCTTCACTTTTATGCTCTAAAAACGTCCAAAATGCTTCCTTTTCCAAGTTTCCTCTCCAAAGTACCTAAAATGACAAAACGAATGATTTAAGGCAATATTTGATCAAATAATTACGGATTAGGGCTTAAATGACCCCCTAAAAGCGTAACACTTTTCGCCTCATCATAGGGACAGTGGGATATAGCCTGATCACCTATGTCTGGCTCAGAGGTGTATTTTGCAATACTTGGAGTAGTTATAACAGAATTATGTTCGGGTTAGAGTCTGATTTTAAGAAGGTTGGGTTTTGTGTCAGTTCACGGGAACTGAACATCACCAAAGCCTGCACTTACACACGACGCACTGGCATCACTACACCCCATGAATTATAATGCTTCTGGAGCCGCTAAACATCCTCGTTTATGTGGAATTCGCGCTTGTCGCCGTCGACAGTAGTTCGCCTGGAATCGGGCTAGACCCGATTGGCACCACTTAAATTTGAGTTGCTTATCGTCATAAGTCACGTCGATTCTATTGGAATATTTGGACTTAGTTTCGGTTATTATTGGAATTGGTTTAAGTTATGATTGGATTTGGTTTAGACTATCCTTGGATTTAGATTAAGCTATGATTAGAACTGGTTTAGGCTATTTTTGGATTTCGATTTGGCTAATTTCCTAAGATTTCAGACCTTGTTCCGGATTGGATTCGTTAGTTAGCCCTGCTTCGTTTTAAGCAGTGTCACAGCTGCCTCTACCCTGAGTGCCGTACTCAATCGACATTGTTCATTTTCCCGATCGATGCCGTTCAATCATTATTATTCTAGTGACGATGTTCAATCGAGGTTGTACTTTCCGCTTCTAACCGAAGTGTTGTACTGAGTCATCCGACGAATTGATAGTAGCAATCAACGTCCTCTTACAGAGTCGTACTCTGAACTTGCTAAACTTCCTATTCAGTAAAGATTCCGTGCTCGACGGAAATCTTATGATCATGATGAGTAACCCGAACCGCGTTTCATAGGACAACCACGTAAACTTCCTCTCGACTTTCGAGAAATAGCCGTTATCCTTGCTCTCCTTTTTCCGTTAGTAAGCTATGTTGTAAGCGAAACCCTGGAAGTAGATTCCACGCCTCTATCTGAGTAGTCGTTGATAATCCCACACCAACTTTGATAATCCCACCCAACCTGTTCACCTCCCACTAATCAGCGAAATGGAAAGTATGGGCGACTTTGCTCGTCCATACGTGAAGGAGATTGTTGCGCGTCCTGGAGTGCTGATTCATATCCTTTCAGATCATAACCGTCATTTCAAACTCACACTTTGTCACCTTACACCGACATTTCATCAACCACTCCCAAGATGCCATGAGAACTGATCTGGACATGATAGTATGTATCATCTCCAGACTGATGAGTGGAGCGAAGAAATCATTCGAGCTACAGTAGACATGCCGCTTGACTATCGAGTTGCGCAATGGTTGGGATAGACTCCTCCCGTTGGACAAATGTCTCCTATAGCGACACCTACCACTTCAGTACCTTGATGGCACCGTAAGAGACCCTCTATGGTCGTAAGTGCCGATCGCTGATTCATTGGGTAGAAACGGAGATACCCAACTCACTCACCCCGAACCTATTCATGAAACTACCCCGGAGATCGTCTGAAGGGAAAATGGAGATGCAAGCTACTCGCGAATTGTTAGAAAACCCGGATGGCGTAAACCTCTTGAAAACCCCGATAAAGCTTAGAGATTCACCATGATAATGTGTGAAGTGTTTAGTAAATGTGAAAGCTTAATCCTCGCTGTAACGATTCTTTTCAAATCTTTGCTAAGACTCGGACCGGTAGCTCATCGATTCGAGCTACCGTCAGAACCCAACAGTATTCCCGACATGCTGAGTTTCTAATATGAAGAAATGACTTGCCAATGGGGCAGTTGTTATCCCTCTGGGAGAAATCCCGATCTTAGAACGTTCAAACATTGTTGACCTATCAAAATCGTGAACCGTGGAGTCAGACGACTTTGGTAAAGTCGTATCCCTATCAACGACATTCGTCGAAACTGGCAAGAAGATCCTAAATTCATGCAGGGAACGTGAAGATGAATCCTCATGCGTATATACTCATTTCTTTTCGAACTTAACGGGAAACTTTAATTGAATCGCGAGGACGCGATTCCGTTAAGGAGGTGAGTCTGTGACAACTCGGAAAATTCTCGATACGTTCTATATTGGAGAAACGAAAAATATTTGGAGTTTAGTATTTATTTCGAGATATAGTCATTTTTAACGGAAATAATATTTCGAGCGTAATGGTGTAATTCTTGTGTCATAAATCCATCGTTTACTAACCTAAACGAGTCCCGATTCACTAAATACCAAAAGATAACAAAAATTGCAACTATGGTCCCTGCGCAGAACATACCCCGCCACCCCTGATAAGTTTTGCACATATGGTCGCTGGATATTTTCACTTTCAACCCTAGGTCATCCCTTTATAAACACAAGTTTTACTCATTTTAGGGTTTTTATATTCCTCCCTCCTCCCTCTTTTTCCTGCGCCGCTCGCTGTCTCCGGCTATTTTTCGGCCACAGCACCGGTCACACCATTACACCGCTACATTATGGGACTCCTCTCATCGTCCCCGATACATCTATGTACTCCACGTGCTGTCTTTTCACCATTAACACCACGAATCCACCACTTCAGTCACGAATCACCATAACATCACCTCCTTTTTTCATGTTTCTTGATAACCGAATAACTAGGTGGGCTTATCTCACCCACTTTGAGATGTTGGTGCCTAAGTTTGACTCAAAAACCCACGGGTTGAGGATCTCGTAATAATAACGAAAATATCATAATTAAAATAAGCTAAAAGTGTGCTTGGTATCTGATGACGCTCGAATTATTCATATTTTATATAGCATTATTTGTTAGTTTCTATATGATTTATAAGGACTTTCGATACTTGATTGCATGAAAATACATTTCAGGTCCTTTAGACAAAGATCTTCATGAACCAAGGCAAAATATACAAATCCAAGATAATCTTATGATAAAGCCCATTCCAAGAGAAAAGAGCGCCGAGCTTATGTCTAAAGTGCGCCGGTTATGGGGACGAATATAATCCTACACAATCTAAGTCAAATCAGGTAAAGTGCGGCGGTCTTATATCCCAAGTGCGCCGACCTTCAACTTTATTAATGACCCTTTGGCTCCAAGAAATCTCTTGAAGGTCGCCGTTATTTATCTCCTAGATCGCCGACATTTAGTGTGAAGCCCGCCGACCTTTTTCTCAAGTGCGGCGTATTTCAGTACCTGGCCAGTCAACCTCTGCCTATAAATAGAGCCTCATTTCGCCTCATTTTCATACCAACACTCCTCCCAACGACCAGCAAAGCTCTGATAATAATCCATCTCGTGTTCCAATCATTGGGGTGATAGAAATAAGTCAAAGTTCTAAAAGCGTTGTAATACTGTCTCGATATTAATTGTGGTGATCGCTAGTGACGGTAGCTTCTTCATTACAATAATTAAGAAAGTATGTTGAACATTTCGTACGATATTACCACTGTAAGCATGATTATTAAAGCCATGTTAGGCTAAACTCCTTATGGTTGCTTGGATATGGTAATATAATAAAGTGTTTGGTTATGGTTATGATCTCTTGTTGATTTCCTGTTTATGTTACGACCTTGCCGTGTTCTAAACTTATCATCGTTGTTTATCTCTTTGATTATAATTACTAATTGGAAAGGGTCGAAAGATTCAACTAGTATTTTATGGTTTTCAACATATATCTATGTATGTTGATCAATTGAAGGAGAAATCGCTTTTGTATTGAAATGAACAATAGAGTTTGAAACATTGCAACTAGTACTTATACTTGTTAACCACTCGTTTAAGGACTAGCAGACATAAGTCTTGAATCACAACTCTTAACTAATGAAACGTTATTTTGATGAAAACAACTACTCATTTGTTGAACTTACTTAAGCCATTGAGATCACTATCATATGCCATCACTGAGTTATAAGAACTATCCAAGTAATCATATCTGTCTTATATTTGAATTTCAAAACATTTGCATAAGTTTTCTAAATCATCTTGATTAGTTAATTGATACATAAGAGTAAAACTCAGTCCCTGTGGAACGAACTGGTCTTACCGAAACTCTTTACTATAAACAAGGGTTATACTTTTACCCATGTGTTTTGACTTTTGAGTAATAAGGAAACGGTAAAATTAGTCTTATAAATTTAAAGCTTTCGAAACACATCAAAGTTTTTGGCGCCGCTGCCAGGGACTAGTAGTTGCTCTCTTTATTAATTGTTTGATCATTTTAAGTTGCATTTAGATTACATTTCTATGTTACATTATGAATATTATCTACTCTGTTCTAAATAACTGTCGGTTTTCAACTGAAACTGCCGCTCTTGCAGCACGATCACGGCGATCTTTTTCAAAGAAGCGCCGCTTTTCTGGAAAACTAAAATTCAAAAATTCAAACTCCTACCCAGAAGCACGCCGATCTTATCACCTAAGCACGCCGTGTTTATTACCTCAAAAGTTGAAAATTAGTTCATCTGAATTGAATTTCAGTTGTCCTAAACATCATAAATCCAATATTGGATGGTCACACGATCATCCAAAGCAGAACTTATCAGTCCTTTACCTGAACCTGAAAGAACAATAAATCAACGACGTAGACGAAACAAACGAGTTCCAATATCACAAAAAGACTTAAGACCCGAAACTCCTAAACAGATAGTTCCATCTGTTGACAATCTTTCTCTTTATCGATTCTTTATCAATTTCATCCATCTTCACGATCCAATGGATGAAACTTACAATGAACCAATGTGGGCCAATGAACGAACCGTTGCTCCTACTCCTGGCCCAACAATAACTTTACCCAACACTGCTAATGAGTTTGCCATCAAAGGAAACCATCTTACCCTTGTCAAAGGAAAGCAATTTGATGGTAGAACAAAAACTGATCCACACACACACATTCACGAGTTCCTTCGAATTTGTGAAATGTTCAGATACGGAGAAACCGTAAATGAAGCCGTCTGTCTCATGATGTTTCCATTATCCCTAACCAGAGAAGCAAAAACCTAGTTAGATGAACTTGACGAAGGAACCATAGCAACATGGGATGAACTTCGTATTGCTTTTATAAGCCGATTCTTTCCACCAGCCTTATTCGATCGACTTCTCGGTGAAATTCGTGCTTTTTCTCAACAAGATCGAGAAACTTTAATCGAGGCATGGTTACGAATGAAAGAAATGCTCAGGAATTGTCATGGACATGATCTAAGTAAAGGAAATATAATCANCAATGAACGAACCGTTGCTCCTACTCCTGGCCCAACAATAACTTTACCCAACACTGCTAATGAGTTTGCCATCAAAGGAAACCATCTTACCCTTGTCAAAGATGGTAGAACAAAAACTGATCCACACACACACATTCACGAGTTCCTTCGAATTTGTGAAATGTTCAGATACGGAGAAACCGTAAATGAAGCCGTATGTCTCATGATGTTTCCATTATCCCTAACCGGAGAAGCAAAAACCTAGTTAGATGAACTTGACGAAGGAACCATAGCAACATGGGATGAACTTCGTACTGCTTTTATAAGCCGATTCTTTCCACCAGCCTTATTCGATCGACTTCTCGGTGAAATTCGTGCTTTTTCTCAACAAGATCGAGAAACTTTAATCGAGGCATGGTTACGAATGAAAGAAATGCTCAGGAATTGTCATGGACATGATCTAAGTAAAGGAAATATAATCAAAATCTTTTACCATGGACTTGATGAAAGTACTCAAGAAGCTTTAAATGCTGCTGCAAGAGGAATTTTCCTGTCTAAAACTCCAAATCAAGCCTACCAATTACTCTAAGACAAGGTCTTACTCAAACATGATTGGGCTAAAAACCAAAAACCCAAAACCGCTCTTCGTAAAACTGTTGCTTTCTCCAATGAAGGCAGTAGTATTTCTGATACTGACAAAATTATGGCTCGAATGGATGCATTGGCCATCAAAATGGATACTCAGTATAAAGAAATGAAAGAGAAACGTGAATCTTGCAACAAGTGTGGTGGAAATCATGTAACTACAAATTGCAATGATGATGACACACCTATGTCTCGAGAAGAGGAAGCGAAATTCATGCAAACATTCAGACGATCTCGTTTTTACAATGACTATCGTAATAGAGATAATGACAAATGGTGTTCTAACGATAGACCTGATTATAATCGTGATCGACCTCGGTCATATTCTGAAGAAAAACCCGATATTCAAAAAAATTGAGTGAATTCATTAAGTCACAACAATCCACGAACACGTTCGTTAGAAACACTTTCAATTACCTCAAAGACAGACTTGAATCCACCAAGCTTCTATCCAAAATCTGGAAGAAAAATTCGATAGACTTGCTGAAAAACAAGCTAATAGACCACCTGGATCCCTTCCCAGTAACACTACACCTAATCCAAGAGGTAGTACTTCTAAACCTTATCAACCACCACCAGCTCGTCATGAACATGTGAATGCCATAACAACAAGACATGGTACTTCATATGAACCTCCCCCTAATCCTAGTCAAACACAACCTGCTGTTAAACTTGACAGTGAGGAAGAAGATGAACCAGCACGTCAGAAAAAATCTAAAACAAAAGAAATTCCCGAAACACCTGTCCTAAGACCATACAAACCGAAAATTCCATACCCTCAACGTCTTAGAAAAGAAAAAATGGAAGCACAATATGGGAAGTTCCTAGACATGATTCGTGTTGTTCGAATCAATGTTCCATTGATCGATGTTATTGCCGGAATGCCTAATTATGGCAAATTCCTTAAAGAACTTGTTAGTAACAAAAACAAATTAGAACAAATATCCGCAGCCTTTCTAAGCGATGAATCTTTAGCAATAATCCAAAATAAAGTTCCACCAAAATTGGGAGATCCCGGAAGTTTTCTAATTCCGTGTAATTTCGGCAAAAAATTTTCTTGCAACGCCTTGGCCGACCTTGGCGCAAGTATAAATCTTATGCCATATTCTCTTTATGCCAAACTTTCTCTAGAAACCCTTAAGCCTACTAAAATGAGTGTTCGATTAGCTGATCGCTCTTTTCAATATCCTGTTGGGATAGCAGAAAACATGCTAGTCGAAGTTGGCAAATTCACCTTTCCCGTTGACTTCGTTATTTTAGAAATGGAGGAAGACAACAAAGTCCCTCTAATTCTAGGAAGACCATTCTTACACACAGCGGATGCTATAATTAGAGTAAAAAAAAACTAAAACTCGGAGTTGGAGAAGAAAGAATATATTTTTCAATTGATTCAGCCATGAAACATTCCTACTCTAACGATGATACATGCTTTAGCATTGATGTTATTGATGAAATTCTTGAAGAGGATTTTGACAATTTGCTAAACGAAGAAATGGAAATTCTTCATACTATTCAAGGAACGATTCTCGAAGAAAAACTCTATGCTGAGTTTGAAGAATTTATTGCCATGAATGAGGAAGTTGAAACCGATGATGAGGAAGAAATCATTTTTGAACAAATCACTTTCAATACAGAATACAAAATAAAGAAATCTGTCGAGGAACCACCAACTGATCTTGAACTCAAACCACTCCCGAAACATCTTGAGTATGCTTTTCTAGAAGGAACATCTTTACTCCCAGTTATAATATCTTTCGAACTTTCAGAAAAGAATAAACAGATTTGCTAACCATTCTCAAAAGACATAAACGAGCATTTGCTTGGAAAACTTCAGATATTCCTGGAATCTGTCCTTCATTTTGCAAACACAAAATACAAATGTTGGAGGATAAGAAACCAGTTGTCCAAAAACAAAGAAGGTTAAATCCTAATATGCAAGAAGTAGTAAAAAAAGAAATAACCAAACTCATAGATGCTGGAATAATTTATCCCATAGCTGATAGCCCATGGGTAAGCCCTCTTCATTGTGTACTGGGTTTTGAAACCTTTGCACTTAGGTTTTACCTCTCCAGGGATCTTGAGAAGCTTACAACCCCCACCAGGCAGTGTACCTGACCGATGTAGTATAGTGAAGTAGCAAGTACCGGGGGATTGATCGTTCTCTCGGGGAATAGTGTCGTTAGGCTTGAAAAGCTACTCTAATTAGGTCTAAGGGTTGAGGGATGATTCTTTTTGTATTTTTATGTTTTATGAAAGCAAGTAAAAATCTCGGTTTTTGAAAGAGTGGGCGGAATTAGTTGCTAGCCAACTAACCCAATGAATGAAAATTAGAAGAATATATATAGATTTTACAATATGACGACGTCGCGTTATAGAGTGTGACGCCGTCACCTCACCGCCAAAACTCTTTCGGATTGATCAGATCCACTTCTGACGCCGTCCCACTTTAAAATCTTCTGGGTCGTCTCTCTTTGTGCTAAAACGTGACGGCCTACATCCAAATACACGTAGCGCCATCACGTGTTAAATCTCCAAAATCTTTCTGGGGCGTCTAGTGCAAAAATCATCCACCTTGTTGTCAAAGAGTGACGCCGTCACCTAGTAAAGCGTGATGCCATCAGGTACTATTTCCAACATATTTTGAGACTTTGTCGTTTTCTTCACTTTTAAGCTCCAAAAACGTCCAAAATGCTTCCTTTTCCATATTTCCTCTCCAAAGTACCTAAAATGACAAAACAAACGATTTAAGGCAATATTTGATCAAATAATTACAGATTAGGGCTTAAATGACCCCCTAAAAGCGTAACACTTTTCGCCTCATCAAATACCCTTACATTTGAGATTTGCTTGTCCTCAAGCAAATGCGCTTTTATTACAATCAAAATATGAGCTAGGGGTCATTTAATACTAATATAAAAGTAATTACAACAAATAGTTATTCCACCCTAGTCATAGCAAGCACGGAAATCATACACTAGCACCTCACAAATAGTGTTTGGATACTCTCATCTCTCGGGTGTTATAAACCTATATAACTAAATGGAAATGGAAGAAATATCACTTACTACCTGTCATAGCAAATAGATTACCATAGGCTTGGGAAAGGATCGAAAACCTCCTCCACTAGGCGTAAGCACCTAAGATAAACTATCAAAGAGGGCTTTTCAAAGGGTTATAATGTTAGGTGTAAGGATATACTCCCTACGTTCCATATTAAATGTCCACTTTTGACTTTTGGAGTCTTTTTTCTTCAACTTTGACCTTAAATATTTTTATTTGTATTATATAATACTTGATAAAAATTATATCTAACGAAAATACATTTAAAACACAATTAATTCATATATTTTGCATCAAGTATTATATAATACACATAAAGATATTTAAAGTCAAAGTTTATAAAAAAAGACTTTGAAAATTCAAAGTGGACATTTAATATGGGACGGAGGGAGTAATAAACACGGTTTTGTTAGAATAAAGGGTATTTTTAGTGGTGGCGAGTTAATTATCTTGATCAAATACATGCACAAAGTGGCGTTGCTAAGCCAAGACTCGACTCGACTTAAGCTAATAAGAAAATAACAAAAACATAAATAAAGATAAAATGAAACGGGATGGTAGTCCGTATGTTTTTTCTACTTTCTTTTTCCAATTTTTTTTCGTTTTTCTTGTTTTTCGATTTTTTTTTAATTTTTTTTCATACACTCTTGCCCTACCATCCAAAATAATACATCATAGGGGCCTCGGTTCTCCCCTTACACTTGAACTTTTACATACTTTACAATTAACTATTCTAATGACTCGAATTAAGATAATTGAAAAACTTGGAGTACTTTGAAATATTAACGCACATATGGGGGTAATAATTAACTTCTTCCCCATTACTCCATTACATTAGTACTTTACCCATGAGTCCCTGATGAACTCAAATAAGTACACTTTATTATCATCATTTATCCTATTTAATTAACTTGTTTAACTTTATTATGTATGAGAATCGGTGCTTTAATGTTTACTTTAGTGATTCTCAGGTAAAAACAGGTAAAAGGTGAAACTTAGCGATTTTGGACTAATTACGGAGCAAAATGAGCAAGATGTCAAAAGTCTACTGAAACCCAGAAGATGCGCCATATCTAACTCAACAGATACGCCACAATATCATACTTAGATGAATTCGAAGACCATTGCCTGACTTTGAAGAATGCGTCGCATGGAATTCTACCATGCGCCGCATATGAAACTTTGGTCAAATAAGAAGATCAAGCTCGTTCTACTCCAGATACGCCGCATCACACAATTGACGTACGGCGTATCACTATCAAGACTTCACCAGAAACAATCCAAGAAAACTAAAGGACATGCGCCGTGTAAAGATTCAAGTTACGCCGCATCTAAAGGCGGTGTACGAATATTCCAGAATATAAGAAGCTTGGACCCCACGCGAAGTTAAGTCAATGCGCCACATCTAATCATTACATGCGCTGCATCGAACCCTCAGACAGAAACTATAAATACCCCAAGACCTAGACGAATTTTGTGTGCACCATAACCCTAAGGAGGCGAATTCAGACGAACAAGCAACACAAGACACACCCCAAACGAAGATCTTAGAGCTGTAAGAAGGTCCTGCATGTATTTAATTCATTAAGTAGTTTTGTTTTATTGTAATAGTAAGCTTTAATTCATCAGGATTGATGGCCGGTAGTTTGTGAGTACGCAAAATCAAATGCCCGCCTTAAAATTGCTTTCCCATCAATTAAAATTTATAAGATTGATGTCTTTGGTGAACTTATATTAGTGCATTGATTACCTCTGTGTCTAGCTGAGCACTGCTTGGGCTGCCATACCCCTTCCTCGCCTATTTAATCCGATGTCTTTGGATAAGTAGGATATTCATAAGTAATCATTAAGGGTTTACTCGCCGATATAATGAAACAAACGAGTACGGATTAATTATATACACTCCATATAAAACTAGCAATAAAACAAGTGACAAGCTGCTTAATTATCAGGACAGGTCTTCTTATTCTCTCTATTATCTATCTGTGTACGTGTATGCTATTCGCTGATTTGTTCTCATTAGTTTTTACTGTTTAATTAAATAACCAAACTGTGCCAGTCTCTCAGGCTGAACCCCTTTTGTTAGATTAGACTGTAAAGCTAACTTAGATATTAAAATACTGATTAGGATAACTAGATAATACGTTCCACTCTTAGTGATCGACACTCTGCTTACCATTATATACAAACTGACCAGGTACACTGCTCGTTAAGTGTGTGTGTTATTGATAAGTCGGCTAAATATAAATGTAAAACTTGAATAGGCATTAACACTGCTAAACCGCAACGACACATCACGCGCATCAGTCCCAATCGTCCCAAAACAATATGTACAAGGAATGACTCAACTTAGCAACCATGTAATCAATTAGACAATTAACTAAGGGTTTAAACAAATGTTGTCACAATAATGTACTAACGATGAGTGCATACAAGGTAGGCTAAGGCGATTTGGGTGTACATTTGGGTGGATTGTAAACAAATTCTTCCTTTAAGTAAAATGCTTAAAGTTAAAAATGAAAAGATAGGCTTTGAGGGGTGTACTAGGGGTATCGTGTACTAAAAATGAGTACAACGCTAAGGGTGTGGGAAAATTACTTGACCAATGAAGTCAATATAATTATAATACGGGTGTAAAGCAAGGGTTATCCTAATGCCTCTTATCATGTAGTAAATCTAACTACACGAATGTAGTCTCACTTGTGGATTTGGGATGGTCACTAACGCAAGTTCTAGAATCTATAAGCTACCGGTACACACACAAGCACCAACAATGAATACTTTTCCTAACAATTCTAGGGCTGAACCACACATATTTGGGGGAAAATTTTTGAGTGGTACGGTTTTTGTGCTAGTCATACAATTCCCTATCCATTAGATGCTTATTAAGACCAAATTTTCACTCCTATATGTTGTAAAAAAATTTAAATTTGGCACTAAAACTGCCCTAACAAATATTTCTCTCGGTTTTATTACACATCTACCATTAAACAAAACAAAAATTAAGCGTAATAGCATTTTCTAAGGTGTCTTTATTTACCCCCCTTACACTTAAACCGAACATTGTCCCCAATGTTCACATAAAAGATGTAAAAGTAGAAAATGAAAGAATGAAACAAATACTCCCCTGATTCGTTTGATGTGGATCGTGTGGTAACATGGTTAGATCTTCTTCCAAGATGATGTAAAAGCTTCAAGATCAAAGCGACGCCAAAAGCTTGATGTCATGAACTTGATTCCATGTTCATCTTCTTGTCCAATATAACCTGTTAAACCTGAGAAAACAATCTAGGCAAACCTTGCGTAAAATCGGCGGCAAAATCTATATAAGGATATAATGCTTGTGGAATGAAAATTTTGCAGATTCCTGGAATTAAAGATGCAGTAATTTTTATAATCTGGCAAAAAAAACTTAATTTTAAAAACTTTTTCTGGAATCAGTACCTGACGCCGTCAGCTTTTAAAGGCTGATGCCGTCAGAAATGATCTGACAGAATCCTTATGTTTAGTTTCTGGAAAATTTCTGGAAAAATAATTACCTTACTTCCTAGAATCCTGCAGAATTTCATTATGACTCGATACAAGCATTTGACTCAAACAAATACTAATATGTATGTTTATTTTATATTGCTACAATTCATGTTCCAATTCATTCTTATAAACAAATTTAGATTTCCCTTACACTTATCTTTCGCAAAATACCTTTATATGTAGTTAAGACGAAATTAAAAACAAAATAAAGCATTTTCACAATTATAATTTGAAGCATGAATCAATAATAATAAAAATAAAACATACATACGGAAACAAATAAAATCAAATAAACAAACACACAAAACAAATAAAGCTTGGGTTGCCTCCCAAGAAGCGCTTTTCTTTATTAACGAGTCTTGTAGCTAGACTCAAAGTCACTCCCTATTACGTGACTTCCTCATCAAAGGTTATGTCTTCCTCATTGATCATTTCATTACCACTTTCTTGATAATGCTTAACTCGTTGTATATTCACTGTGAATTCCCTGTCCTCGTCATCAATTAATACCACGGCTCCAGCTCTTGAGGAGCTCTTCACAGTGAATGGCCCATACCATCTAGACTTCAGTTTCCCAGGAAATAACCTTAAACGCGAGTTATATAATAGAAACTTATCTCCCTCCGAGAATTCCTTAGGTTTCTTAATCCGTTGGTGATGAGACGAAAAATGTTACGTTTTTAGGGGTCGGTTTGAGTCCTAATTCGTATGTTTTTGGTTTGGATTTCACCCAAAGTCGTTTCTTTTCTCATTTTAGGTACTTTTGAAGGGAAAATCACAAAAGAAGCATTTTTGGGCATTTTCGGAGTGAAAAAAGTGCGGAAAACAACAAAAACTCAAAAGACCTTAAAGATCACAGAAGGTGACGCCGTCACACTCTACAAGGTGATGCCGTCAGGAACAAGTGAAGTCCAGAAGTGGAAAAAAGACTCGTGACGGGCCAGAGAGTTCGTAGTGCAAATTGGTGACGCCGTCAACCAAGGCCGTCAGATCTGGAACCAGCAATTATGACCACGTCAAGGAAGGCCGTCTGAAAACCCTAATCGCCGAGCTGACGACGTCACCTATTGGGTTGACGCCGTCAGCCCGCAAAATCTATATATATAGAACGTTTTTCTTTTATTTAAGAGGAATTTTAGAGTGGAGAACTTGGGACCAAAACCCTAGTACGAGTTTTACAGACCTTGGAGGGTATCCAAACCCTTCCAACTTGCATGTTCAATTGAAGATAAGTCTTTATTCATACAATATGTCTATGTGTTGTGTGATTTATTCTTGTACTTGTCTTTCTTTTAATATGCTAGGCTAATTTACTTTGTGTTTGCTTAGATCTAATGAAACCTAACTATTGATTATCATGTGATGTGTATGTTGTGATTGTATTTGGGTGAATGTTTCATCTACGTTAGACTAAGGAAAACTGGCTAATCTCCTATATGGTAACATGCTTGAACGTCTTTAGAAACGTGAATCATATGTGCGTTATTGGTTTTAAGGTAGTATTTCATGCATAGGTTGCTATCGGTGAGCTCATGATAGGATGCTTGACGTATCGTCATAGAGTGAGGTAGGAACTTATAGAGTTAGGGAATTGAACGCACTCCCTACGACTTGTTAGGAATACACCCGTCATCCAAGCAAACTCAACATACTAGTCACATGGTAAAAGATAGTTAGGGAGTAATGAAATCTAAGTAAACACTATTCTCCACCACTGATTTTCTCTAAAACAAAAAAATACAAAAATATAAGTAGCTTAGAAGTAGATAACTTGGGTTAGTTGACTAGCAACTAATTCCGCCCTATCCTCCAAAACCAGAGATTTTACTGCTTTCATAAAATATAAAAATACAAAAAGAATCTTCCTCCACCCTTAGACCTAGATTAGAGTAGCCTTTAGCCTAACGAACACTATTCCCTGTGAGAGAACGATCAATCCCCCGGTACTTGCCACTACACTATACTACATCGGTCAGGTACACTGCCTGGTGGGGATTGCAAGCTTCTCGAGATCCCTCGAGAGGTAAAACGTAGTGCGTGTTGCAATCCACGCGCATCAAGTTTTTGGCGCCGCTGCCGGGGAATAGTTATTGTTTAGGTTAATTTTTATTCTTAATTAGGTCTACTCACTAGACTCCTTTCTAGTGAGATTTTGTTTTATTTTTCTAGGATCCCTTTAGTCTATCTTTTTCTTTGTGCCTTTGTTCGTAACACCTCTTCATGAGTAATATTGATCGTTTGATCCCTGTTATTCGTGTCTTCCGCCGTAGGAATTTCCAGTTACCCTACCTGCCCCCTATTGTTGAAAACGAAAACCCACCAAACCTATCACCCAATCATCACTTTGACAACCATTCTGATATGGACGAATCTGACCATGACACCGACCATGAAAATGGCCCTTTTTACTATTCGTCGGATTCCGATGAAGACCTAGGGAATGGGGAAGTAGTTGATGACCCTGAAGGGAATGAAAGAGCTAACCCTCTAAACTATATTGACCCTAGGACAAAGATTGAGAAAGATAGTTTGTTTAACATGCAATTCCCTTGCAAAATTGGATTTAGAAGCTTTGATGCTTACCTTAATTCATCTTTGCCAATGAACATCATTTCACGTGCTGAATACAATAAAATCATGGCAAATGAGTTAGAGTATCAAGGGGATAATATTATTGCTAGGGCTAAGACTTTGCATGTGTTTGTGGGGAGCTTTACCTATCAAACGGACTTTATGGTTATGGAAGATCTAAGAGAGTTTATTGATAGTAACCTTACCCAAGTTGTGTTTGGGAAGCCCTTCAAAAGGTTAACCAACTTAGATGAGAAACTAGTGGAAGGGTTAATTACCTTCTCAGATGGGGATGAGGATTTTGTTTATCAAATGCCCCGCGCACACCCTAGGTATAAAATGTTTTCTATTGAGAAGTGTAATAGGTTTCCCCCCTGTGATATATTGAGTGAGAACGATATTAGAAAAGGACTTAAGTACCCCCATGAGAAGAATAATAGGTACTTCCGCGGATGCTTAGAGCTTAATGATGATTATAAGAAGGATGAGGCGACCATTAGATGGCTCACGCTTGGGTACGTGAGCATAAGCGACACTAGATGAAGGAAGGCCTCGAGTCTAGCTACAAGACTCATTAATAAAGAAAAGCGCTTCTTGGGAGGCAACCCATGTTTTGTGTGTTTTTGTGTGTATTTGTTTCCGTATGTAAATTATATTTCTTGTTATTGATTCATGCTTCAAACTAAATTGTGAAAATGCTTTATTTTGTTTTTAACTTCGTCTTAATCACATATAAAGGTAATTCGCAAAAGCTAAGTGTAAGAGACATCCAAATCGGTTAATATAGAACGAATGAACATGAATCATAACAATGAAATTAGTTTACATATTCGTAATTGTTAGAGTCAAATGCTTGTATCGAGTCATAATGATTTTTTCTGCAGAATTCCCAGGAATTGAGACAAAGGTTTTCCAAGAAATTTTCCGGAAACTCAACTTAAACTTTCTGTCAGAACACTCTGACGGCGTCAGGAGTTAATACCTGACGACGTCAGGTGCAAAAATCTGGAATTTATTTGTTGATTAAAGTTTACTAACGGAACTTGTATGTTTGTTAAAATCTCTCTTATGAATTCCAGGAAATCTGTAGAAAAATCATTCCACAAGCATTATATCTTACTTGCTTTCTAGGTATACGTCTATATATATATGAATAATGCCGCCGATTTTACGCGAGGTTTCTTGTAGTGTTTCCATGCTAACAGGTTATTTAGGACAAGAAGATGATGCATATACTGGAAGGGAAGCTTTGATAGTTCGTCTTCTTGGAGGAGGATCTAACCGTGTTACTTCACTTGCATAAAGAACGAATCAGGGGAGTATCCGATTTCATTCTTTTAACCTTTTATCTCTTCCATTTATTATTTTAGAACATTGGGGACAATGTTCAACTTAAGTGTAAGGGGGGTAAATAAGGGTAGATTAATGATATCTCATAGGATACCATTATGCTTGATTTTTGCTTGCTTGATAGTAATTGTGGAATAAAACTGAGAGAAACACTTGTTAGAGTAATTTTAGAGCAAATTTAAAATTTTTTATATTAATTAGGAGGGAAGCTTTAGTCCTAATAAGCGTCTCATGGATAGGAGAATTTATGACTAGCACAAAAAAACCGTACCACCAAAAATTTTCCACCCAAATATGTGAGGTTCACCCCTAGAATTGGTAGGAAGAGAAGCACTCAACTTTAGTGCCCATGTGTGTACTGGTAATACTTAGATTCTAGAACTTGCGTTAGTGACCATTCCGAGTCCACAAGTGAGACTACATTCGTGTAGATTAGGATTAACTACATGATAAGAGGCATTAGGATAACCCTTGTTTTAAACATGTATTATAATTACATTGGCTACATTGGTCAAGTAATTCCCCCACACCTTTGCGATGTACCCATTTTTGGTACACGATACCCCTAGTACACCCCTCAGAGCCTATCCCTTTCATTTCTAACTTTAAGCATCATACTTAAAGGAAGAATTTGTTTACAATCCACCCCCAAATGTGCTACCAAATCGCCTTAGCCTACCTTGTATGCGCTCACCTTTAGTGCATTATTGTTATTTTTAAACCCTTGTCAATTGTCTAATTGGTTACATTGTTGCTAAGTCGAGTCATATCTTGTACATATTGTTTTGGGATGATTGGGATTCATGGGTAAAGTACTAATATTATGGAATAATGGGGAAGAACATCATTTATTACCCCATATGTGCTAAACGTTTTCAAAAGTACTCCAAGTGTTTTAATTATTTCAATTCGAGTCGTAGAATAGTAAATGTAAAGTATGTAAAAGTTCAAGTGTAAGGGGAA
>LBNU01002553.1:167902-205577 GCA_014162995.1 Artemisia annua
TCCCAAAACCAAAAAAATACAAAATATAAGTAGCTTAGAAGTAGATAACTTGGGTTAGTTGACTAGCAACTAATTCCGCCCTATCCTCCAAAACCAGAGAATTTACTGCTTTCATAAAATATAAAACTACAAAAAGAATCTTCCTCCACCCTTAGACCTAGATTAGAGTAGCTTTTAGCCTAACGAACACTATTCCCTGCGAGAGAACGATCAATCCCCCAGTACTTGCCACTACACTATACTACATCGGTCAGGTACACTGCTTGGTGGGGATTGCAAGCTTCTCGAGATCCCTCGAGAGGTAAAACGTAGTGCGTGTTGCAATCCACGCGCATCGGTAACACGGTCAATCGCAAAGCTAAGGCTGCGAATGATCAATTGACCGCTAAGCTTGAGAGATACAAAGGACAAGAAAAACGTTTTGAAATCATAAAAGAAAAGATGACATTACTTGAAATTGGTTACAAAAACAAATTCGCTTAACAAAAGAACTCGATTCATGATGAGTGTGTAAATACTCATCATTTTTGTCTTATCTGAACTGCCAAAACATCCAAAAACACCCAAATATGCATCAAAATACTGAAAATATCCCAGGGTTCTGTTTTATTTGTTATAGATGCAAAATGTTTGAAAACAAATAAAAAATGAACAAAGTTTGCATAATTGGCAGTTTTAGTCCCTCAACCTTCAAAACTTGTCAAATCTAGTCCCTAAGCATTAATTTTGAAAGAAAAGTCAACCAAAGTCCTTAGAAAATCACAAGTTGTCATAATTAGTCCTTTGATGAAAAGTTTCAAAAATTTACAAGTTTAGTCCTTGAACTTTGCAAAGTTGTCAAAAATAGCCCCTGGGATTAAAATCTTTTGGAAATTAAAAATTATGGTCCTTGTATTATGAAACTTTGGCAAAAATAATCATTGGGTGAAAAGTTTGGGGAAATTACATATTTGGTCCCTCAAGTTTCAAAGTTAGCAGAAATGGTCCCTGGAAATTTAAAAAGTGGAAAAGTCAACATTGGTCCTTGTACTATTCATCATTGGCAAGAAATCACCCTTGGAATACTTTGAGTAAGTTGGCAAACTCAGCCCTTGAAATTTCAAAAAATTACAATTTTGGTCCTTGTATTAATTCTACAAACCAAACGGACCTAAGTGTATAACTACTAAACCCTTAAACCCAAAATAAACCCAAACCCAAAATAAACCCAAACCCAAAATAAACCCAAACCCAAAAACACAACACATTCCATCCATTTTCACTGGCCCATGTCTTTTCTTTCTTGGCCGAATTCCCACCAGCCCAACTCCCTTTTCGTTATAATAAACCCCCTTCCCCTTTGTTTGACTTAAGTCAAACATCTCACCCCGCTTTCTTCACCCCCTCCCCCACACCACTTGCAACCCTGCAACCATCACCTCACCTCCCCAACTTGACAGTCACTTCCCACCGCCCAAACCACTCACCTTCACCATCCTCACCTAACCTTACCCCCCACAATAAATGCACCACCCCTAAATAGCTATAAAAACAGTTATTCACCTTTCTCATTTTGGCGCCAAAATCTCAATCAAGGGCTCAGATTAAAGATAAAGCATCTAATGGTCAAGAATTCACTCAGAGATCATCACAAACCCTAATGGAGCTCCATAAAAGGAAGAAGAAAGAGAAATGAAGACTGTGTAGTCATTTAGTCTAAAATTAGTGTCGTATTAGTTAATTTTCAGAATTCTAGTGTACTTTTAAGCTTTCAAAGTGTAATCTCATCATTTTAAGTGTAATAGAATCTAATTTCATCAAGTAATTCAAGCTTCTTTTGCTTAATTCTGTTTTTGCAATTTCAAATTTGAAAATCTTAAATCCAATTCTAGTTGTTAAAGGCTGTTATTCTGGACTCATTAAGCTCACATAAGCTCCTAGAAAGCTTATAAAAGCTTTTAGAAACCTTAAAATACAGTCTAGTATCAAAAAGCAAAAAAATACAAAAAAATACAAAAAATACAGTGAAAAATCAAAAATTTGTTGAAGATGGTGGAGAAAGCTGGAGCACAGTGAATTTTGGATGGCTGTGGGTTAGTGGTCTGGTGGAAGCCTGTAGAACACTAGATAATCACGTAACACACATAGAACTTATGGTTTTGGTTCGTTGCAAGTAAGAAAGAAATGTAGAGAAAGAAAGTTAGAGAGAGAAAGAGATGAAGCCTTGAGAGAAAACCAAAAAAAAGAAAATAGAATTATGAGAGAAGCCTTACCCTCTCCAAGGATGGAGAGGGCTTATATGTACAAGAGTTTTGCCACTAGGGCGTGCCACTTGGGCTGCGGATCAGGTATACAGTGGGTAAAGACCCGTCCTTCTTCCGCGAACTAATCTACTTCTAAACTACGTCTAACTAACTATTGTGTTACTACGTGCTAAACAATGCATAATCATGTCTGGGGTGACCGAATCTTTCTTATACAAAAATCGTATTCCTAACAATCTCCCCCTAAGGGAGGTCACCCCTGGAGATATTCACCACTTGGAGATATTCTTGACTTCTTGCATTGAGATCTTTGTAGATTCTTTTGTAGCTCGTAGTTGTTGATTCTTCATGGATAAACGACTCAAGATGACTTCCTTGATGTATATGATGATCTTTTGACTTTGCTCTTCGCTCTTCATCCATATAATTAGCTTCAAGTCATCTTTGAGTGTATGCATCTCTTTGTGATGTTGTGATTATCTTTGTGATGGCATGCTTACACTTTTCTGGATCATGATCTTCTACATCAGAGTTGTGGAAGCATAGTCGAAGCCCATTCTTTGATCATGATATCTTAAGTTATGATGTTGAAGTGTAAGCATGAGATGATGAATCTGCATCTTATCAGCAATCGACATCAATTGTCAACTTTTTTGTCTTTGGTGTGATTATGCTTTTCCAACATGCCCATACATCTTTGTTGAGTAGATCTTCCCGGTTGAACAGTTCTGACGTCTCCTTTTAGATGTTGGTATGAGCATGTGGAACTCGAGTGATGGTGGTGAACATGGTAAGTTTTGTATGTTGAGCTGCATAAAACTTGATTAGTAATAAACATACCGGCACTTACAAGTTCGAACTTCGAGATCGTCAACAGCATAGTGTGAAGACTTTCTCTAATCCTTACCAAGGCCGTTCCTAATCGGATGCCCCCGAAAGGGCTTTCACTGACATACCGAAGTACACAAACGATTAGGTGAGTCGCTGGAGATCACCCCACGATTGTAGACCTTATAGAACGCCACCGAACACACTAAGCGTAATCCACAAGAGATTACCGAAGTGACCTGCTGTCAGGGCTGTTTGATGTTGACCCTGGCAGGAGTTTCCACTCAATCACTGGGAAATACTTATGTATATTCCCTCGTAAGTGTTCTCGGCAGATTGCTAAGATCTGCGTAGGTTCAACAACCAGTGTAGAAGTATCAAGTGTTCCTATGAGATCTTTTGATGCATCTCTTGGCTCTAGACTCGATAAGTGCACATTGGTTATCCTATTCGGAGACTAGGGAGGGGTCTCCTATTTCAATATCAACTAGCTCTAAGAGACTAGTCGATAGTTTACACCGGTTCCCCATGAGAATGAAACAAGCTCTTTTAAGAGAACTTGAGTGGTTGGGAGGTTTAGTGCAGTGCGTCACTGGGACCATGACGTCTTTATCTTCAATACCGATGTTACCTTGGTAACAATCAGTAGTATATGAATTGAACCCGGTTTCTGCCCTAAGGTTGAATAATTGGAGGGCTATTTATTTTGACCCTTTCTCAATTCATTTCTTTTTAATTCTTCAACCCCTTCAGTGCTTACCGAGACTTCATTTAATAGAACCTTGTTGGGTTTGTTCCAGTCCTAGCTCAGTCTCAATCGGCACTCTTCCCTTTCTCACTTTTCTCCTTTTTTCAATCATTCCTAAGGACTTCTAATCTATCTATTGGATTGTCCCTGGGAAGATCCCTCCAGTTCTGGTGGATCATGGGAACAAATACCTAACCTAACCATCCTTATAACCCCATACATTAAATTAGAGTGGTCGGTCTTTTGGTATTTTTCCACAATCGCCATATAACCAAATCATTGAAAATTCTCTCAAAGTGTTTATGATAAAGAAACACATTTTGTTAACACTTTGAGAGTTTTATCATTTTTCAAATGCTCCCCCTTGACATGTGCTTATAGGTAGAGAGAAATTTGCACATGTCGGGGTGAGTTGCACTTATTTGAATTGATCGGCTCTTAATAGACATATACCTGAGGGACACGTTTACGTTGATTAGTTAAAGGGATCCATTATCAGCTTTTAGGTGATAACTAGCCCTAATAACTAACTTGAAGTTGTTAACATTCCTTAAAAAGGAAGTTAGACCCGTCAATGTATATATCTAAGAAGAGTTTCTCGAAATGGTACTATCTACTTTGACCAGTCCTCTTCGAGACACGTTTACATCACTGGTAAACCAGCTTGAAATTATTACCCGGCCAGGACTAGTCTTTTCGATTCATGATTTTTCATGTTTCGTCAATTCATGACTCAAAATCTGAGTCATAAGCATTTCACGGTTTCTACTTGATTTTGTAAAAACCCGCGAAAGACTCTTAGCCACTTGCTCCCCCTCAATATGTGCACATTGATTCAATCAATTTTGAAAAACTTTGGCACATACGGGTGAGCTTGCAAAAGAGATCATTTATTCATCATTTTAAATCACTTGCTCCCCCTCAATATGTGCTTTGTTCATACTCCAAAATCTTTTAAAATTTTAGCACATAAGGGAGCGATCTTTTGAGTCCAAAACATCTTTATAAGTCCAAAAACATCATATTTAATCACTTGCTCCCCCTTAATATGTGCTTTGATTAAAATCCAAAATCTTTAACATTTTAGCACATAAGGGAGCGTTCTCGATAGTCCACAAACATTCTTTATGAGTCCAAAAACATCACTTTTAAATCAGTTTTTATATTTAAATCACATTCTCTCCCCCGATCATAAAATTTCAAATCTTTTGAGATTTTGTGATCCCAATTGATTTAAATGATTTTCGAAAAAGCTTTGGAGAGACATGTGGCAAAATTTTAAACGTTTACTGATTTTGAGACACTTTTTGAGTTTTCACTGTGGCTGGTGCACAAAGTTTTTAAAGGTGCAGAAATTTTGAGCACATACGCTCCCCCTCAATTAATGACCCGTTTTTCCATTTTAACGTTTAGTAGCCATTAATGTGAGTGGTAACGTATACGAGAAAATTTAAGACCAATGGCCACCTTGTACACCACAAAATCTCTTTTGAAGAATTTTTAGAAGAAAGAGATTTTGGGAAAAGAAGACTTCTCTTCTTTTACTAGAAAGGCTGCACTGAAGCGTACAACTTTTCGGATAATCCGCACACAGTGAAAACATGATAACGTGTTTTTACACGGATTTTGAAAACCGGGTTGCTATCTGAAGTAATAGCAAACCATAATTTAAGCAAACATATATTTTTGGTATTTTTGAGTTTTTCAGATTTTTATGGTTTTTATAGGTTTTATATTTTTGTATTTTCTTTTTCTGATTTTTTTTTATTATTATACATTTATATATAAGGATATGTGAAGTGAATCAGTTACTCCTCATTATCTTCCTGAAGACTTTTGAGTGACTCAGGAGTGATGCTCTTCATTCCAAGACGTGGGAGAATGAATTGAAACCATTCTCTAGGAAGTGCCTTTGTGAAGATATCAGCCAGCTGAAATTCCGTCCTCACAAAGTAGAGTTCCACAATTCCTTTTTCCACTTGTTCTCTGATGAAATAATGTCGAATATCAATGTGCTTTGATCTTGAATGCTGGACGTTGTTGCAGAAAAGAGCAATGGCACTCTTGTTATCACAGTACATCGGAACTTTGTTGTAGCAAAGAGCAATGGCACTCTTGAGCACAGCATGATGACATGGCAATATATTCAGCTTCTGTATAGGAGATAGATGTACTCATTTGCTTCTTTGATGACCAACTAATCAGCTTATCTCCTAGAAACTGAGCACCGCCCGAAGTACTTCGTCGAGTATCTTGACAACCCGCATGATCAGCATCAGAGTAGGCTGTGAGAGCCATTGCAGTGTCTTTAGGATACCAAAGGCCCATGTGAATTGTTCCTTGAAGGTACCTGAAGACTCTTTTGACTGCTTCTAAGTGCTTCTTAGTAGGTTTGGATTGATAACGAGCACACATGCAGACAGCAAATAAGAGATCAGGTCTGCTGGCTGTGAGATACATCAATGATCCGATCATGCTTCGGTATTTGGTTTGGTCGACAAGTGCTCCTTCAATATCCTCATCCAGCTTAGTTCTCTCAACCATTGGAGTATCAACAGATTCACATGATTCGAATCCAAATTTCTTTAGTATTTCAATGGCATACTTGGATTGATTGATGAAGATACCATGTGGGTTTTGAGAAATCTGAAGCCCCAAGAAGAACGACATTTGCCCCATCATGGACATTTGGAATTCTGTACTCATTTCTTGTGCAAACCTGTCACATTCTAGTGGGTCGGCTGATGCGAAGATAATGTCATCCACATAGATCTGAATGTGGAGACGATGCTCTCCCAACTTTCTTGTGAACAAGGTAGGATCGACAACACCTTTGGTGAATTGTTTGGCCAGAAGAAATTTGGACAGTGTATCATACCATGCTCTGGGTGCTTGTTTAAGACCATATAGTGCCTTCTTCAAGCGATAGACATGATTAGGGCATTCAGGATCAACAAACCCCTCTGGTTGACTTACATATACTACTTCCTTTAACTGTCCATTGAGGAAGGCATTCTTCACATCCATTTAGTATACAACCATGTTCTGACTGGCTGCATTGGCAAGGAAGATTCTGATAGCTTCATTTCTGGCAACTGGTGCGAATGATTCCTTAAAGTCGATGCCTTCTTCTTGTCTGAACCCTTTGGCCACAAGTCGAGCTTTGTTCTTTAACACTTCACCATATTCATCAAGCTTCACTTTGAAGATCCATTTGAGGGCGATAATCATTGCATAGTCGGGAGGGGGCACTAATTCCCAAACATCTAGTCTATCAAATTCATGGATTTCATCTTGCATTGCAGTGAACCAGGACGTCTTAGTCAGTGCTTCTTTATAATCCTTTGGTTCGACTTTGGATAGTACGTTGCTAACAAAACACCATAAAGCATCTGTGGCAAGTTGTCTTCGTGTAGATACCGGCCTAGATGGGTTACCAATGATGTTGTCAATCGGATGATCATTTGTCCATTTCCTGATATGCTCATGAAGTTGTTGACTGGGAATTGAAGTAGCAGTGTTGGAATCTTCTGAGGAGGTTGCCAAGGTTGATGGTTCAGGAGCAAATATGTTGACAAAAGGTTCATCAGGTGGTTGAGTAAAAGGATTCACTTCAAAGGTGTTATCAGATGCTTCTTCTTGAGGATTTGAAGAGTGTTGATCTGAGTGATTGGTATGACTAGATGATGGAGCATTATGACTAAGAGAGATGGAGGTGGAAGGCCCGTTTGTGGTTTGAGGTTCATCATTAGCAGCAGCATCAGGACCTACGACTTGTTGTTCAGGTTTGACTCTCTGTTGAGGCTCAAAATACTCATCATACATTGAATCGAACAATTTCTTCAAGTCCTCACTGGTAGGTGGCACAGAAGGAGCATCTGTGGTGGAAGAATTTACAAGTCCTGAACTAATGGGTCCAGGAGTCCAAAGATTAGATGCGGGTCCTTAACTGGAGAATTCAGGAACCGTTTGCTCGGTCAGCTCATCAAACGTGACATGGATGGTTTTCATGATTTGTCGGGACCTTTTGTTGTAGATTCGATAACCCTTCTTGTTTGGTGCATACCCAACAAAAATTCTAATATCAGCTTTTGCCTTTAGCTTTCCCAAATCTTCGCTATCATTGTTTGGGTAACATAATGCACCAAAAACACGAAGGAAAGAGAGGTCTGGTTTTCTTTTATGCACTAGCTCATAAGGAGTTTTGCAGTGAAGAGGATGTATTAGTGATCTGTTCTGAGTGTAACAAGCCGTTGCAATTGCCTCTCCCCAGAGAAACATAGGAGCTTTGGAGAAGATCAAAATAGTACGTGCTGGCTCTACAAGTGTATGGTTTCGTCTTTCAACGACTCCATTCTGCTGAGGGGTTCGAGGTATACTCCTTTGATGACTAATTCCCAGATCTTCATAAAACTGAGTAAGTTGTTGATTGACAAACTCAGTTCCATTATCTGTGCAGACGAATCTGACTGTTTTATTGAGTCCAACTTGCAGCTGCTTTATTAGTTTGATGATGATCTCAGGTGTTTCATCCTTGGATCTGAGGAATTTGACCCATGTGAATCGAGAGTAGTCATCAACAATCACTAACACATATCTCTTTCCAAATATGGTTTGCACTCTCATGGGACCACAAAGGTCCATGTGAAGGATATGAAGAACTTCCATGATGGTGTTGAGTTTGTGAGTATGCTTCTTACTTTTACCAAGCTGACAAGCGGAACACAGATGATCTTTTTCGTACTTCAGCCTGGGCATGCCTCGAACAAGATCTTTACGAGTAAGTTCATTGATGGTACCGAGGTTCAAATGGTTCAAACGACGATGCCACAACTAAGACTTGGTCTTGGAAGCCTTAGATAGTAGACAGATTGGAGATGATTGCATCATGTCTTCAATGGATATAGTGTAGAGGTTTGTGCCACGTCTTCCTTTCAAGAGATCCATACCATCCAATCTTCTAACATGACAAGAGTGTTTTCTGAAGGCAACTTCTAGATCTGAGTCACAAAATTGACCTACGGAGAATAGATTGTGCCCAAGACCTTCTACATAATATACCCGAGAGACAACGCTGTCACCAACCACATAATCTCCATAACCCATTATTGCACCAAAATGATCATTCCCCAATCTAACAGTCCCGATAAACTTTTTCATGAAATTTTTGAGCCGCGAGCGATCCCCCGTCATATGTTTTGAGCAGCCTGAGTCCAAATACCACAGGGCGATTTGTACGACCTGCATTTGAAATCAGACATATATGGATAACGGACAAACTTGGATCCCCAACCAAAAGTGGGTTCCGATTGGTTAGCACAAACATCAGAATTGGAAGAATTAATAGTGACCTTAGTCATAACATGACATGCTGGGGAACTAGACTTATGGTTAGCACATTGGATTCCTATAGGAAAACTTCTACCAGATTTCTTCCAAATCCTAGTGTTGGGAAACTTAGGATTAGACTGTTTGGCAAAGGGGCGATGACTTCCTATTGATATTATTCTTCCAGTGGGTCTCCAATGATAGCCAACATTAGTAAACTTCCTTCCTGTTGCCTTCCAAACATGTTTTTCACAATTATAATAAACTTTATGACAACCAGAGGATACTTTAGAAGCATACAAACATGTCTTAACACACACATCATGATTACCAAAATTTAAATAGTTATTACAGATCTCACAACTGCTTTTAGAATTCGAATTAATTACAGTACGCCTAGAGCTAATACTATAATCAACATGATTCTCAACGTTCAGATCAGTCTTATTGCTCCTAAAGTGATCTTCTACTTTCTTTCCTTGAGCACTTTTAGCTGGTGAAGTCCTATCATTCCTTGTATTGCAACTAGACTTTGACCCGCTAGCATTAGTGACAGCTTTTACTCCTGTAGAATTAATGATGGGAACATTAGAACGAGAAACTGCTGTTTGATTTTTGGTATCTGATGTGTTATGTTTTGGTGATGTTATGGGCACTTTAAAGGCAACATGCTTGTTCTTAACCTTAGAGGAAACATCATTAGACTTATCACGCATGCAAACAGCCTTAGGACATGTACCAATGGCATAATCTAAAAGCTCATATGATCTGTTGGTGAGATAATACACATCACGGATGCCAATGTCTGTAGGACTCACAATTCTAACTTCTTCAATAGTTTCGCAGAGGATATCTAGGCAATCCTTGAGATACCTAAGGTACTCATTGTGAACAAACGCATTATTCCTAAGGGGAAGAGGAATATTAATGGCATCAGCATCAGTTCTTTTTGTTTTCCCTTTCACCTGAGTCTTTAGATTCTCATTTTCTTTGAGCAAAGAAGTTATCTTTTCATTGTTTTTATCACGCACGATCTTCATCGAATCATGTAACTCTTTGTAATGTTGTTTGATTTTAGAGTTTTCAGCTTGAAAACAATCATTTTCGTATTTCAAATCGTTAATGACATTTTGAAGTTGAAGATATTGAGAATCTAAACACAGAGGTTTCTGGGAATCAATCGCATCGCATTTATTATCAATCACATCACATTTATACGTTTTAGAATGAGCAATTTGAAGCTTCAGTTTCCGAATCGTGTTAGTGAGAGCTTGAATTCTTTCATCCCTTTTGGCTAACTCAAAATATGCATCAAATTCAGGAGCATACGAAGATGTCTTGGCATTTGAGTTTCTAATTCTTTCTTCTAGATGTTGGTATCTTAATTGCAACTTAAGATTATCAACCTCTAGTTTTGAAAATTGCTTGACCATGTTATCATGATCATCTTTTTGAATTTTTTCGCGCAGTTTTAAATTCTCCCCCTCAAGCTCAACAACACGATTCTGAAAAACCTTTAATGTAACAGACATATCATGAAATTGGGAAGCAGATAAAGATGAATCAGTAGCAGTATAAAACACATCTTTAGCAATGCACATAGCAATCAGATTATCATTCATGATGAGAGCATTTTTCCTCGATATTTCACTATGTTGAAGATCCATTACAGTTTGTTTTCCTTCACGTTCCTGGTTTTTAAACACCTCTTTCATTTCTTTGTTCTCTTGTTTAAGGGACGATTCCATGTATTCAAAATGGTTTCTGATTTGTTTAAAAAACGGAATGACTTATGTGAGATAATATTCTTTTGTAACTTCAAAACCCCTTTCCCCCTCAGTAATTCCCATTCGAGTAATCCTCTTTTTACACATTTTGTCAAAATCCGCAAACATTTGATACAGTACGTACATGCTAATAAGAGTTTTACATTGAGTGGGAAGTGTTATCTGAACTAGGTTCATGGGTGTATTAGGAGGATACACCGTGGGTTTAGCAAACTTAAGGGGAGTGGTATCCATAAGAAGTTCAGCTTTCATTTTTTCCATATCTAAAGCCCAAAAAATCTGTTCAGGGGTTAACCTAGTTTGGGGCACAAAGACAGTTAATCGGTTCTGCTCGTAGTAGTTATGGGGCTTGATATTAACACTATTTGCTATGCACATGGGATCCTTCATCTTATCCTCAAGTCTTTTCCTATTTTCTGTTTCAATTTCAACAATCTCTTCTGTATCACGCACATCAGGGGATTCATGATTGGGCTTAAGCATCACATTATAGTCATATAAGGCAGGTTGAGAGGCACTAACGCTCCTAAGATAATTAGTTTTAGGCACACCTGTATCCTTATCACTATGTTTATCACGAAGCTTAATGTGCTTATGCATCATTTGAGCAGTTTGAATGGTTTGGCCTTGTGTGTACAATTTGTTTTCAAGCTTATTCTTTAAGGCCTTTAATAGGGAAAAATCGTTTAGAAGTTTGGTTTCTCTGCTTTGAAAATCTAATTTTAGTGAATTGACCTTGTTTTGAATCTCCTGTTTTTGTTTAACAGTTTGATCGATTTGATTTTGCAAAGATTTTATTTCCCCTCTTAACTCTTCTTCCTTTAAATTCCTCTTGGTAATATATGTACACATTTGCCAATTCATTTTCTGTTCACGTTCAGTTAACTCAAATTTTGCACGTTGTTGATACATATTCACCTAATCCTTGAGAATATTAATCCTAGTGGTTAAGGTGTCATCAGGTATAACAACGGTGTATTCATCATATTCACAAGTATCATTATTAACGGAAGAGTCATCACTTGGTAAAGCAGTCTCGACACTTTGTTTCAAGTATTGCTCATATGGGACAACATTACTATTACCCATATCAGCAGAATTTGAATCAATAGTGTCGGTGTGTTTTACTTCATTATGAGTCCTTTGATTGTGCATCACATCGTCAACATGTGTATCTTCAGATGCTCTACTAGATTCATCAGACTCTTTATTGTTATCCATATGTTGTTGTTTTGTGGAAACATTAGCGTTTTTCAAACTAACAACATCTGGCGTGACAATACTAGTTTGATGAACCTCATCGAGTATCGTTGGAATGGCACTAGTTTCATATGTGTCATATAATTTGAGTACCTCAGAAATGATGGATGATTTGGAAGATCCCGATTGATTTGCCGATGTGACTGCAGATGTAAGCTTGGCCATAAAGATGGTTTGTGCAGTAGGTTCATCATCAACATCAGAATCAAATGCATCACAATCTTCAGCCGGGAAGATGTTCGGGTCATTTAGAGCAAGATCCTGGACTGGTTGATCATCCACATCAGCATCAAAGGAATTTCCTTCATCACCAGCAAGAAAGAGCAGTTGTTCCTCGTCCAATTTCACAACATTCTCTTGTGCTTGCATCAACAGCATCTTATCTTTGAAGTAGTCGGAGTTCTGAGGACGTTTTGGTTCAGTGCAGTTTCTTGCAATATGACCTAGCCCACCACAATTATAGCACTTGATTTGCCTTCTTTGTCCTTGATTGCCATTTCCCAATCTGTTCTGAGCATTTCCTCGGACATTTTGTCTTCCTTGAACCACAACACGCCCATCTTCCACAACAGCAAGATTACGTGGATTAGATGAGGTTCTGAGTTGATTGTTGGTTTGAGGAAGAGTACTTCTGAAGTGTTGAACCAGTAGAGAGACTTGATTGGAGAGATTATCAATTCTCTTGTCCATGTAGGAATTTCCCGATTCTTGTGAGTTGGTTTTGACACTTGCTGATTGCATTGAGGCTTGACCAAGAGAAGACTGATTCTGTGTTGCTTGAGTAGTGATTGGAGGGTTGATTAAGTCAGCTGAGAATTTGTTGAAACCTTGAGCACTGGAGATAAGAGCAAGAGGATCATTTGAGGGATGAAACTTTTCTCTTAGCTGACGATCATACATGGCATGTTTCTCATGTTGTTGTAGATAAGCATAGAGTTGCTCATAGTTGGTGTTTCTGAGACCTTTGTTTAGCTTCACAGCCGTGACAAATCGATCCCATTCTGGCGACATGTTATTGACGAACTTTTAGTTGAGTTGGATGTTGGGCATTGTCATTCTGATCATTCTCATGTCATTCACAAGCTTGTGGAATCTGACATAGTAATCATTGATGCTTTCACCAGGGTTCATCTTAAAGTGCTCGAATTCATCGTACAATTGAGACTCACGATCTTCCTTTGTTAATTCTGAACCAGCAAGCAACATTTTGACATTGTCCCAAACAGCTTTGGCCTCAGTGTTGAAGTTAATCAGTTTGTATATGTCCTTTGGTAGCCCTTGTACCACAATGTTTGAAGCACGAATGTCAGCATCATATCGTTTCTTTTCAGCTTCATTCAGATCATTGTATGTACGAGGTCTGTCAATTCCAAGGGTGACTGTCCCGTCATCACCAGTGGAGATAACATTTGTAACACCCCAACCCGAGAAGGGCTAAAGTGTTCATAATGGAGTCAAATCAGAACACAAGTGAAACGGAGATTCATACAATAAGCAAAAAATACAAGGTTACAACAAAACTAAAACAAAAACAAAGGCTAAAATACAAAACAAAGCCCAACTCAGACTAAGCCCAATCTCATAATATCTAGTCACTTCTAAGTCTAGTCCAATGCTACAAGGTGAAGTCTTCTAAGCCCAAAAGCAAAGCCTTCGTCCATAACCCAGCTTCCTACTGAACCTGCCGCATGAGAAAAGAAATGCGGCTGAGCTTAAAAGCTCAGTGAACAGATATGAAAGTAAACAAGCACAACAAGATAATACCATAATCGAGAAAGTACAAGAGAGTTTTNAACATTTCTGGTAGTGCCCATTTGGAACGGCCCTTCATCAATTGATTTCAGAATGTTCTCCCCATTTTCTTTGCCTTGACAATACAAGCGAATTCTTTGTGACCAAGACTCATAGTCCGTTCTTTCTAGCATTGGAGGTCGAGTGTCAGATCCAGCAGCTTGAATATCATCAATAGATGTTACAGTAGTCATGATGACAAGGTCTTGGACGGGATTTTACAACACACGTGACTTAAACCGAGAAATCGATTCTTTCCTGGGATTTTACTAAAGTCAACCAGGAAAACCGCTAATATAAGTAAACCGCTGGTACAGTAACCGCTGACAGAGTAACCACTAGTAAAGTAACCACTGAAGAGTAAACCGGTGATGTAATGACTGCTGAAACTTAACCGCTAAGACTTAACCGCTGACACTTAACCGCTGTTGGAAGTAACCGCGAACAAAGTAACCGTTGTGATAGCAAACCGCTGATAATAAGAAACGCTAACAGAGTAACCGCTAGCAAAGTAACCACTGAAGAGTAACCGCTAATAACTTAACCGCTGATTAGTAAACCGCTAATAGTTAACCGCTGAAACAGTACAAAGTACAGCGTAATGTTCGCTCCACTACTTGTACTAACCGCTATCACTAACCGCTGAAACCCCAAGTTAACCGCTGCTAAGAAGGTTTTAACGAGGAACAAACCGCTGCCAAGAACCAAGTTCCAAACCAACTCGTACACTACTCAAACGTTAGATTTAGTCCAACCAACTGATAAACTAGATGAATCTAACCCCTCTAATCCTAGAAGTACAAGAGAGAACACAAGAATCACCATGAACAAGCTCCAAAATGAGTAAAAACCACCCTAAACTAGTAGAAACCAAAACAAACCATACACCACAAGTCCTATGATCCCTAGGATGTAACCATGGCTCTTGATACCAATTGTAGAACACTAGATAATCACGTAACACACATAGAACTTATGGTTTTGGTTCGTTGCAAGTAAGTAAGAAAGAAAGAAATGTAGAGAGAGAAAGTTAGAGAGAGAAAGAGATGAAGGCTTGAGAGAAAACAAAAAAAAAGAAAATAGAATTATGAGAGAAGGCTTACCCTCTCGAAGGATGGAGAGGGCTTATATGTACAAGAATTTTGCCACTAGGGCGTGCCACTTGGGATGCGGATCAGGTATACAGTGGGTAAAGACCCGTCCTTCTTCCGCGAACTAATCTACTTCTAAACTACGTCTAACCAACTATTGTAACTACTACGAGCTAAAAAATGCATAATCATGTCTGGGGTGACCGAATCTTTCATATACAAAAATCGTATTCCTAACAAAGACCTATAGGTTGGTTCTTGGTTTTAGCTTGGAGTGCATCCTGTAAGAACTTTCTTAATTTTCTTGTTATACTGTAGCATTGCTTAATTATTGCTTATCTTTGTTGTTTTATGCTTCTTATGTGCATTTAAGTGATAATATTGCCTTACATTAGGTCTTAGTTCAGTGAAATCAATTGTTGCTTTGTTTCTCAATTTCACTATCAAAATAGCATTAGGAGTAATCTTGGTAATTAGTTGTTTAATCTTGTTGTTCTGTGCTCATTTAGGATCATAAAACCATATTAAGCTTCTGCAAATAAGTATCACAGCATAAATTTTGATTTCTCTTTAAAAATCTCATTATCACAGTTTTATAAGGTTGTTTGGTTATGCTGTCAAATCTGTGATTCCTTGTGTTATATTTGTGGATCTTTGTTGTTTCATGCTTTTTAGGTGTGGTTTAGAACAATTGAACCTTAAAAACCAGTGGTCATTCATTTGTTAAAAAGTCAAAATTCCTTTTAATCTCATCTAATTAGTTATTTGTCAAAGTTTTTGATTCCAAAATCATCCAAAAAGTTCATAAGTTGCTAATGATTGCTTAATTTCATGTTCTTATAGCTTAATATAACATATTCAGTGAGTAGATCAAGATCAATGTTCACAAAAATCAAAAAGTCAAAATTTTCTATCTGTCAAAATGGACAAATTTTCTTTTTGATTTGTAGGATTCAATACAGATTGGAAATCCAAACCAATTGTTGTTTTGTAATATTTGGTTGCTTGTTTACATATTTCAAAAAGAAAATTCAATTTTGGAATCCATTTGCTTATAAATAAGCAGTGTCAAAGTAGCCTCTTTAGTCTGTTACCTCCCCTGTGCACAGCTTTTTCCCCAAAGTTCATAAGCTTGCACAGAGCTTATTAGTGGGGCCCCAGTGCATAACTCTTGACTTTTTGGAAAGCCAAGCAACCCATCTTGATAGTTCAGGGCTTATTTTACCATTTCAAGCTTATTTGCTAGGGCTGCTCATAGCTTTTTGTTTGTCCCATTTGACTGTGTACACTGAGTGGTCAGTATACACTTAGCTTTTTGCCAAATTTCATAAGCTCACACAGAGCTTATTTGTAGGAGTTAAGCCTCAATTTTTGGTTTCTTTGAAAGCTTGTCAGGTGAGCTTATTGGTCTAAGTTTCCTTTTGGACCCTTGAGCTTATCTGTAGGCCCCACAAGGTCTACAATCTAGCACTTGAGTCTGTTTTGCATCTGTGATAATTCTAATTGCTTAGTTGCTTAATTTGGCTTATCCACTGTGCTTTTTCATTCTTCCTTGCTTATTTTATGTTCATATAAGTTGTTTGCATCTTTATTTCTACCTTGTGTTCAATGTGTAGCTTTTTAATAGCTTTTTCATACTTAAAAAATCCAAAAATAAGATCTGTTAAGCTATTAGGGGTGCAAAGTGCTTATTTTTAAGTTATAAAAAGTTTTTCTTTCTTAAATTTTCATATTTTTAGTATATAAACATCTGTCAAAAAGAAAAATCACAAAATCATCACTTTTACAAAAGTGATAGCTTCTATTTAAGCCATTTGGCTTATTGTTCAGCTTTTTCAAAAAGCAATTTTCATTTTTATATTTTTAATAATTTCCTGACATCTTGTAGTATTTGTATTAATTTTCTTAGATTTTTATCTTTTCATTTAGTATTTTTAATAATTAATATTAAATTAAATAATAATTAGGTAATATTAGTTAATAAATAGTTTTATTAAATTTTATTTAACAACAGTAGGTTTTTGTAATTTTTCTAGGTTTTATAAATCACTTAGAATTTTTAGAAAATAGTTTCTTAATTATTACTGTTCATTTTCCATTTTTATTAATTAAATTAGGTTAAATAGTTTTTAATTAGTAACTAAGTAAATAATTAGTAAAATAGTTTAATAATAGTTTTTATAAACTTTTTATAATTTTTTAGGGTTCCTTTATTTGTTAATTAGTTTTATAAAATATTTCATTAATTTTCTAAGTCATTTTTAGTATTATTAGTAATTTAAATTAATTTAATTAATATAATTAGTAATTAATTGTTATTAAAATCACAAAAAGACAAAAAGATTTATTTTTAGTTTTTAATCCAAAAATCCACGAGATTATGAAACAAGAGGTTATCAAACTTCTTGATGCCGGATTGATTTATCCCATCTCTGATAGTCCTTGGGTTAGTTCCATTCATTGCGTTCCTAAAAAGGGTGGCATTACTGTTGTCACAAATGAAGAAAACGAGTTGATTCCAACTCAATTGGTTACGGGATGGAGAGTATGCATTGACTATCGCAAGTTAAACGACGCCACCTGTAAAGAACATTTTCCTCTACCCTTCATGGACCAAATGCTCGAGAGATTAGCAGGGAACGAGTACTATTGTTTCCTAGACGGTTTATCGAGTTACTTCCAGATTCCCATTGATCCGCAAGATCAAGAAAATACTAACTTTACATGCCCCTACGGAACTTTTGCCTACCGGCGTATGCCATTTGGCTTATGTAATGCTCCAGGCACGTTCCAAAGGTGTATGATGGCCATATTCCACGACATGATCGGGAAAACTATGTAGGTCTTTGTGGATGATTTTTCAGTCATTGGGGATTCTTTCAAATCATGTCTCTCCCATTTAGAAAATATGATCAAACGATGTGAAGACACCAATCTTCGCCTAAATTGGGAGAAGAGTCACTTTATGGTCAAAGAGGGCATTGTTCTCGGCCATAAGATTTCTAATAACGAGATTGAGGTCGATAGAGCCAAAGTCGATGTCATTTCTAAATTGCCTCATCCCACCACTGTCAAAGGTGTAAGGAGTTTCCTTGGTCATGTCGGATTCTATCGTCGATTCATACAAGATTTCTCTAAAATCGCCCGGCCTATGACTCATCTTCTTGAAAAAGATGCTCCTTTCATCTTCTCTCCCGAGTGCATCGAAGCTTTTTAGACTCTAAAGAAGAAGCTTACCGAAGCAGTCCCCGATTGGGACTTGCCTTTTGAACTCATGTGCGATGCAAGTGATTTTGCTATAGGCGTGGTCTTGGGGCAACGAAAAACCAAACACTTTCAGCCTATACATTATGCAAGTAAAACTATGAACCAGGCTTAGACTCATTACACCACAACGGAAAAAGAATTATTAGCCGTGGTGTATGCTTTTGAAAAATTCCGGCCTTACTTAATCCTGACGAAATGCATAGTGTATACGGATCACTCGGCTCTGAAATATCTCTTTGCCAAACAAGATGCAAAGCCGAGATTGCTCAGATGGGTTCTCCTCCTGCAAAAATTTGATATCATCATCCGTGATAAAAAAGGAGCTGAGAACCTAGCGGCTGATCATCTGTCTCGATTAGAAAACCCTCACCAGGATGTGTTCGAGAAAAAGGAAATAAATAAAACATTTCCTCTTGAAACACTCAATGCGGTTTCTTTTCGTGGTGACTCTACTACCCCATGGTTTGCCGACTTTGCAAACTACCATGCGGGTAACTCTGTTGAGAAAGGGATGTCTTCCCAACAGAAAAACAAATTCTTTAAAGACGTTAAACATTACTTCTGGGACGACCCCTATTTGTTCAATGGCCAAGAAGCCATGGATATTCTCAAAGCTTGCCATGATGGACCCACGGGGGGACATCATAGTCCGAATTACACTGCCAAAAAGGTGTTTGATTCTGGTTTTTACTGGCCCACGATCTATAAAGATGCTCATGACTTAGTCAAAGCTTGTGACGCTTGTCAGCGTCACGGAAATACTTCAAAGATGAATGAGATGCCTCAAAACGCCATTCAAGTCTGTGAAATCTTTGACGTCTGGGGCATTGACTTTATGGGGCCATTTCCATCATCTCGAGGAAACAAATACATACTCGTGGCTGTTGACTACTTGTCAAAATGGGTTGAGGCGAAAGCATTACCCACCAACGATGCTCGAGTTGTCGTGAAAATTTTAAAATCTCTTTTTGCTAGGTTCGGTACTCCACGTGCCATCATCAGTGATCGCAGTACGCACTTTTGCAACGATCAATTCGCAAAAGTCATGCTTAAGTACGGTGCTACCCACCGTCTTTTCACCGCGTATCACCCCCAAACTAGTGGGCAAGTGGAGGTTTCGAACCGTGGTATTAAAAGGATTCTTGAGAGGACCGTAGGTGAAAACCGTGCTTCTTGGTCGGATAAACTAGATGATGCACTCTGGGCCTTCCGTACAGCTTACAAAATACCCATCGGGTGTACTCCTTATAAGCTTGTATACGGAAAGGCGTGTCATCTACCGATTGAGCTTGAGCACAAAGCCTACTGGGCCTTGAAACATGCTAACTTCGATCTTCAGACAGCGGGTGATCACCGTAAAGTTCAGCTGAATGAATTAAATGAACTTCGTGATCATGCATATGAAAACTCTTTGATTTATAAGGAAAAGACTAAGAGGATTCACGACTCAAAAATCAAGAACTGCGTTTTCAACGTCGGTGATTGAGTCCTTCTTTTCAATTCTAGATTAAAGATTTTCTCGGGAAAAACTCAAATCCCGTTGGTCTGGACCATTCACTGTCACTAAAGTTTATCCATATGGTACCGTTGAGTTATCTCAACCCGACGGTCCAAATTTCAAAGTGAATGGCCATCGGTTAAAGCACTACTTTGGAGAGGACATACCCCCCCCCCTGGTTGTCCCGGATCTCCAAACTTTCCCCATGAACCAATGAATGCGGGGATCGAGTCAAGCTAGTGACTCGCTGATCAAAAACATTAGCATGCCATGGGTTATCACCCATGTTTCTGACTTCTTTCTACTTTCTAACACCCTAGTGTGGGGGAAGTGCCCCTACATGTACATATTTTCCAAAAAAAAATAATAATAAAAAAAAATATTCAAAGTATCTGGCATAATAGCCGAGACTTTGAATATTGAGGGCAATTTTACTATTTAAATGCCTTAATACCCCCGTTTTGGCAAAAAAAAAAAAATTTTTTTCTGGTGTGAGTGCTTTGCACTAACACGACAAATGGTTATCGGTCCACCATGTCTCATCCACATAAGGTCTGGCTAATCCGAGAGCAAACGGCTCCCAGTAAAGATATATCAAATCCGTTTACGGCTTGCAATTTGCCAAAAATTGTATGGTACTCAACTCACCATATCTTTAAATCGTGAAGAGTTGGCTAGTCCAGAAGCAAACGGCTTTTGGTAAAGACAAATCAAATCCGTTGACAGCTGATGGTTTGCTCAAAATCATTTGGTTATCAGTGTACCAAAGTATCAATTCACTTTAAGTTACTCCTACAAGAAAAACCTTTTAGCAAAATTGTTTTGGTTGTTTCCCCTCCTCCTCTTTTGATCGCGGCTAATAATCGCCCAAAAGGGTAAATTGGTCAAAATTTTGTATCTTCTAATTGTAACAATTAAATCTCTATTAACATATTAATGTTGATGTTTAAATGATTTGTTGTTTCATTAAACTAAATGTTTAATTATGATCATCTAGACTTAAGTTATGTGTCCATATGAAAACATTATTGTCATTTTTAATTTTTTTTGATCTTGATTTTCATATATGTTATGATTTTAATTAATAAAAGATACTCCCCAACGTCTCAAAATAATTATCCAATTTGACTTTTTATGGTCAAACTGGTTCAACTTTGACTTTAAATACCTTTTTATGTTATATAATACTTGATGAAAAATTATACTATTAAAAAATACACTTAAAACTCAGTCCATTTATATATTTTACATTAAGTATCATATAACACCTACAAAAATAGTTAATGTTAAAGTTGAACCAGTTTGACTCTGAAAAGTCAAACTAAACACTTATTTTAAGAAGCAGTTAGTGCATGATTTTAATTCTGGGTTTATTCATTAAATGTTATCCTAGATAAATTGTGAATTGAAATTGTTAAATGTTATTTTGAATAATTTATTTTAGACATTATTTTATGATGACTACATAATTCAATAGATTAGTTTGATTATGTTTTAAGTTTGAAATGATTAATCAATTAGATCTTTAAAATATTGTACATGTTTAAATTAAATGTTGTTGATATTTAATCTAGACATTCTCTAGACAATAGAATGGACTATACTTAAATTGTTAAACAAATTACTAGACTGAACCACTAACATTACCATAATGGACCTTTTATTATCTTCTTACCAAACTGAGTCATATCACGAAACTCAAGTTTCAAATCTACAAACTACATTACAACTCCAAAGAAACAACATACAACTCTTTTAAGCACAACCTACCTAAACAAAAGAATTATAGACATGTAAAAAGCAATCACCACATTTAAGAGTTTAAGGGGTTTTGTTTTTTTTTTTTTTTTTTTTTTATTTTTTTTTTATTTTATTTTTTTTTTTGCTAAAAGAGTATGTGAGCTCCACATATATATGACCCACTTATTGAGGAAGTCATTACAATTCATGCTTTGTGGATGTAGACCAAATAAGGGAAATAATGGGTATCACTTAGAAAAGAAATAATATTAAATGGTTTTGTGGACCCATTCTTTTAGCTAACAAAAAAAAGAAACGCTCCCTAAGTTTATGTTTGGCGAGGGCTTATGAGGGGCTTATTAGGGCTTGGGCTTTTAAAATAAGCCGGCTAATAAAATAAATCTCGTTTGTCATACAGGCTTATGGCTAATAAAATAAGCCGTTAGCCTCCAAAGCCCAAAGCCCATAAATGAGACTTATAGGGGATTATAGCTAGTTACATTACTTAAATAACTTTTAAAATATAATGAATTATTACGTAAAAGCTGTAAATATATGTGAACTTAATTTGATGTCTTTTTAGGTGATTTTATATTAACAAGCTTGAGCTCCAACTAATTCGCCAAACATTATAAAAATATAAGTTTCAACTTTCGGCTTATAATAAAAGTCTCGTAGCCTCAGCCCGGCCCATTGCGCCAAACATTAGTGTTTTACCGATTCATTCATTCTAAATTCTCTTTCATGGATGCAAAAGTTGAAACAAAAGCCAAAGCTCAATCCTATCATCGTCATTATTCTAATAGAGCCACGACCATATTCATAATTGTTCTGATAAATTCCGTCACGTTTGTGTTTTCCTCATTTTATTTTTCATGCGCGATTTGTTTGTCATTTTATAAATTAATTGCTTTCCTTTTAAACCGCGCCTTGCATAGGGTCGCATTTGTATCTTTAAGGCGCGACCAGTTGCCTAGCATGTCGCATTTGTACTTTTTATGCGCGACTTACATAGTTTCATAATAAATTCATACGTGTTTAGAAATTTAATTTAGCCGCGACCACACATGTACGGTTGAAAAGGTTGTGAATTTGACTGGTGGAATGAATCTAATGGATAATGTGTTAAAAGTTCATTTTGGTTAAGAAAAATAATAATAAAAAAAAGAAAAAAAACGTGATTTATTATTTTCGTAAGATACTAGTATGAATGGTTCATTTTAAAAATTAAAAAAATTAATTAATAAAAAAATAATAATAATAAAATGTCTAAATTGTTGATGTTAATTATGTATACGTGCAATTTTTTATTTTATTTTTTTTATTTTTTATTTATTTATTTATTTTTTTTTGAAAAGCAAAATTTATTAAGCAACTAAAAAAACACCTCATGGGACAAACCCCCAAGGAGACTACATAACAGGAACCATAAACACACACGAAGGACCTAGTATACGTGCATGATTTATATTAGATATTGTTGGTATTTAGCTATAATCATTAAATTTTCGGCTTTTGCTCAAAAAATAAATAAATAAATAAATAAATTTTCGGCTCATGTACATATCTTTGCGTATATATATAATCTTAACTTTTAAGTTTTGCTTATGGTTAATAAAAAGATTAAGAGCGTCAAATTGAATTACCATTCAAAGCACAAATTTAAAATGGTAAACTTTCATAGGTTAAAATGCGGTCTTTTGAGTTTGACTTTTAGAAGAACTGGCTGTGTACAGAAAAGGGTGATTATGTCTTCCAAGCGACAGTTGGTTTCAAGTTGGATATACATTGATACAAGTGGTAACAGGACACTCGAATGCTCGGATCTTTAAGCACAAATGGAGTACATGATTCGGGAATTGTATGTGATCATAGACTTTGTTTGTTGTATTGTTTATTTTGAAAGGCAAACAAAAAATTTTACAGTATTTACAAATATTTTCACACAATTGCCCACGTGACTTGAACCCACAACAACTTGGTTGGGGAGCACCTCATCGAAACGCTACAAGCTTTTTACCTGTATAGGCTATTCTCATGAACGTCTAGATTGAGTTGTTTTGAAATTTTTGGTTCCCATAACTTTTGGTCTTTGATTGTTTTTGTTCAGTCATTCCTCTTCAGGAGTTGAATTTGGCTTGTATAGATGATTAATTTTTCTTATTTGTTGCTGTCCCTTTCTTATTAAAAGGATTTTTTTCTTCGTTGGTTCTTAGTTCTATTGGTTTTTGCTGGATAGTTATTCATCCTCTCTTAGTTCTATTTGGTTAATAGTAACTTATGTTGTTATTTTGCTTTGCTCTTTTGGATATGCTTATCTTAGGAATGTCTTCCACATTTTTCTATGTCTATTGATAACTTATGTTGGATGATTTGTGAAAACGTTTATAACTGTTGCATTGCCTTATCAGTTTCAAAAAGTGCTGATCAATAAGAACTTTCATACAGAAAAATCCTCATTGACTATTTACTTCATTCATAATTCTCAAGTAAATTTTATGAAAAATATGTAGAAGTTATTCAACAGAATAAATCACAATCACAGATGTGTATAGCTTTTGTAGCTTCGTTGTTGCCTTTTTTTTTTGTTTTTTTATTTTTGTCTGTTTTTTTTTTTTATTTTTTTTTTTTTTTTGTTTTTTTTAGCTGTTTTGTTTTTGTTTTTTTTTTTTTTTTTTTTTTTTTTTTTTTTTTTTTTTTTTTTTTTTTTTTTTTTTTCTTCTTATTCTAGGTACCCTAAAATCATTATCAAGGTACCATATGGTGCACCGGCCCAAGATTATAGGAAATATGATGTCCTATTACTAATTGGTTTGGGTATTGGAGCAACTCCCTTCATTAGCATTTTGAAAGTTCTTCTAAACCACCAAAAGGAAGCGGTGAGTAGTCTGAAAAAAAAAAGAAAAAGATTCCATGTTACCTTAAATATATTTCGTATTCAAAACAGTTTATGTGTTGTAGCAAAGCGTAATAACAAGATAATCAGTTTCAAAAAGAAATCCCAAACACCACCTAAATACCATCTTGCCTTAAACATGAGGTTATGCTACATGTTTTTTTTATAGGGTTATGACCAAAAAGTTCCAGATNAAAAAAAAAAAAAAAAAAAAAAAAAAAAAAAAAAAAAAAAAAAAAAAAAAAAAAAAAAAAAAAAAAAAAAAAAAAAAAAAAAAAAAAAAAAAAAACACTCACCAAAAAAAGAACAAAAAAAAAAAAAAAAAAAAAAAAAAAAAAAAAACCAACAACAACAACAACAAACAAACAAACAAACCCTTTCACATGCTTAGCATTCAAATATTTGATGAGCTGCAGTTAGCCACAGACTAGTCATGAACTTCAATAATTTTCTAAAACTAGATTTCTATCATGCATTGGACCAAATTAACGCTGGTCAGGTTTACATGCATTGGACCAAATTAAATGATGATATTAAAATAAAGAAATGTAGTGTCCTCCAAACAAAACTGAAGGGAGGCATGGATGCGCTCTACTGCATATGGCAACACAATAAGAAACATTTTTATTTAACCATAAAAAATGTAAGTACATCATGAAACCATATGCTTAGCATCATCAGAGTTGAAATGCAAGCAATTATTACTAAAAACGGGGTGTTGGCACAACCAGTAATGGCAACTTCTTACGAACAACTATTCCAACAATCTCACTCATATCTAGCTCTTCAGGTCTTCCATCATTTGGCAATGCCAGATCATACTTGTACACAATGTTCGCCAAAACAAGCTCGTTAATAGCTACAGTAAACTCAATACCTGGACACCCTCTTCGACCAGCACCGAAGGGCAACAATTCAAAATCAAACCCTTTATAGTCAATAGAACTATTCAAGAACCTTTCTGGCTTAAACTTGTCTGGTTCATCCCATAGCAAAGGATCTGTTGCTATTGCCGAAACATTGATCATCACTTGGGTACCTTGTGGGATGTCATACCCCATTAAATTTACATCTTGTCTTGATTCATGCGGAACAAGTATTGGGAATGGTGTGTGTAATCGCAAGGTCTCTTTGAGAACAGCTTTCAAGTAATGCATATTCACCATATCATCTTCTGTGATCATTGGTCTTCCTTGAGCTATTTTTGTTACCTCTACTTGCAGTTTTTCCATCGTCTTTGGGTGCCTTATTAGTTCACTGAGTGCCCATTCTATGCTTGAAAATGTTGTGTCGGTTCCACCAGAGAACACATCCTACAAAAAGTATAAACTTTTGAAAATGCATGAAGTATCATATACTATCTTATAAAGCATTTAGGCCTTTTAAAAAAAGAAATACTTAAAATTAAGCATTACAAGTTCTTAAGCTAAAGTACAACTAATTAAAACACATTTTCTAACATTAAATGCAATTGCAAGTTCTTAAGCTTAAAATACAACTAATTAAAACACATTTTCTAATATTAAGTACAATCTTTAAATAGAAATACTTAAAACATTACAAATTCTTAAGCTAAAGGTACAACTAATTAAAACACATTTACTAACATTAATTAACTGGTTAATAAATATAATTAATGCAGTTATTAAAACACCCCTTACATAGGAAATACAAATTATTAAGCATATTGTACAACCAATTTAAACACAATTCATACATTAAATGTCACTAATACAAATAATAGATCATATGATGTAAATATTCAAGCTCGAACGGGCAACGGGCCAAATGGACTCGAGCCTGAACAGGCATGGGTGGCTCGAGCCAGAACAAGCATGGGCCAACGGGCTCGCGCACGAACGGTTTATAACTCCAAGCTATCACTTTTGCCTTTTGATGTTATTAACATTTATTTAGGGTACCCGCCGCTGCAACGCGCGGGTACCCTACTAGTAATAAACTATTCACATTAATATTAGTTAATGTCCTTCGATTTCTACATACTTTAGCTTGTTGGCTACAATTTTTTTTAATAGCATCTTAATGAATGCATGCATGCAAATTTATTTCTAGTTAGAATTAAACAACTTTCCAAAGACAGACGATAAATCTTACCGCGATGACAGCTTTGATTGTATCTCTCTCAAATTTAAAATCAGCTGTGTCATCTCTTTGTATATCAAGTAGGATATCAACTAAATCTTTCTCCTTTTCATTTCCATCATTCACCATTTTGTTCTTGTTTATATGCTCTTCAATAACGCCATCAAAAAACTCATCTAGTTCTTTAACAACTTTATTTGTTCTTCCCTCTAAACCACGCAACCAATCCACCCATGATAGCCATGGAATATAACTCCCTACACTCATAACACCAAGTAGGTTCTGAAACGCTACTAACAACTCCTTAAACTTTTTATAATCACCATAAATCCTTCCTAGGGCCACCTGACAAATTATGTTGTTAGTAAGTGAAATAATCATCTCACTTAAATCAACTACAGAACCACGGGTTTTCCCCATCATATCAATCATACTAATCGTTTCTCTTTCTCTTATGCTCCGAAATGAGCGAACTCGTTTGCGACTTAGAAGGTGGACAACTGTAATGCTCTTGACCTGCCTCCAATATTCTCCATAGGGAGCAAAGCCTATGTCCTTAGCCCCATAAGTAAGTTTGGCGGGAATACTTAATTTAGGCCTATTTGAGAATATTAAATCATGCGTTTTCAAGACTGCTCGAGCACCTTCTGCTGAGGAGACTACCACCACAGGCACACTACCTAAGTGAATCAACATAAGTGATCCATGTTTTTTGCTTAAGGCTCGCAAAGAAAGGTGGGGGGCGGAGCCTAGTTGGTGAAGGTTTCCAATAATTGGAAATTTTGGTATGGATGGTAGTGTGTTTTTNCGAAATGAGCGAACTCGTTTGCGACCTAGAAGGTGGACAACTGTAATGCTCTTGACCTGCCTCCAATGTTCTCCATAGGGAGCAAAGCCTATGTCCTTAGCCCCATATGTAAGTTTGGCAGGAATACTTAATTTAGGCCTATTTGAGAATATTAAATCATGCGTTTTCAAGACTGCTCGAGCACCTTCAACTGAGGAGACTACAACTACAGGCACACTACCTAAGTGAATCAACATAAGTGATCCATGTATTTTGCTTAAGGCTCGCAAAGAAAAGTGGGGGGCGGAGCCTAGTTGGTGAAGGTTTCCAATAATTGGAAGTTTTGGTATGGATGGTAGTGTGTTTTTTTGTTTTTTTGAAGTGGATGAAAGCCATTGAAATGGAATCAAAAGCAATAATAGAACTAGAAATGGAACGAGAGAAAAAACCAGAAACTGAAAGGATAGAAACATTGTTATTGCAATGCTTTTAGCTAAAATTATCACTTGATTCGTAATGAGGGTATATGTGCTACACACTATTATATAGACTCAAAGTTTTAGTTACATATGATATTATATCATACTCTTATAACATTTTTATTCTTTAATAAATAGGGTTACACTAATATTATAACAAGATATTTATGATATAGTACTTTATATTAATAGTGTTACATATTATATACATAGTGTTACATTAATAGCTTATAGTTGTGTTATAATGTAAAATTCTTAAAATTGTAATAAAATAATTAATAGTTAAAATTACTATAATATATAATATTGATATGAGAATAAAGTTAATAAAATTCTTCAAGAATATATTGTATAACTAAAATATATAGTACTTTATATTAATAGTGTTACATATGATATAAATATTTTAATTAGATGTGTATGATATAGTACTTTATATTGATAGTGTTACATATGATATAAATAGTGCTACACTAATCGCTTATAGTTGTGTTATAATGTAAAATTCTTAAAATAGTAATAAATTAATAGTTAAATTACTATTATAATATATAATATTGATATGAGAATAAAGTTAATAGAATTTTTCAAAAATGATATCGTATAAATAAAATAAAATGGAATATTTGATAATAAAAGATTAACATATCGTCTAAGATACTATTATATGATCAATATTAATAAAGTTCGATCTATTGATGCATTGATTATACAAAATTTGTTAGGTTCATGAAATTTATCATTATTTGACCAAATTTAAGACAGTTTTGACTTTTAATTGACCAGTCACGTTGCTCGATGTTACCACATGTCAAAATCGAGCAACCTGATTGGCCCAAATTTTTTTCCAATAAGGTTAGCTTAATTACTATGAAATAACGTAATTCTTTATCATATAAAAGATTAATGTTTGAACATCTATTACAAAAATAAATTTAATACCATCTATTTTACTAGCTATTGAGTTTGAACTTATCAATATTACACAACAATATTGAGTTTAATGTTATAAATATGAGTATTAATGTTTGAACATCATTGTAATACCATCTATCTATTCTTACTCAAAAATTGAGTTTAAAGTCATAAATATGAGTATAAATAACTACACATCTACTTGTTTGACTTTCATGTTATACTTATGAGTAATAACTAAGCATTTATTACATTTATAAATATAATACTATCATATAAGAGTCACTTTATTTTGCATATTATAATTTTGATGTTTACCAAGGGACAAATCCCCATTACCCATCTAGTTTGATTTAATTGTGTGGATCAACCTAAAATTAAATATGGAAACCCAAGTTCATATTTTCCTTTTTTCCTTTTTCTTTATCTTTTTATCTTTCTTATTATCATTATTATTATTCTATTTTATTTTTTCTTTGCCTTTTTTTCTAATTCAATTTTTTTTTATAATTCACCTTTTTCAAGTTTTTTTTTCTTTTTCTTTTTTTGTTGTCTTTTTCTTTTCTTTTCTAATTCACTTTTTTTTTTCTTTTTTTTTTTTTTTTTTTTTTCGTTTTCATACGTCTTCGTCTGTTTTCATACGTTTTGGTCCATTTTCGTACGTTTTCATATATTTTTGTACATTTTCGTCCGTTTTCATACGTTTTCGCCCGTTTTCGTCCGTGTTCAAACGTTTTTGTCCGTTGTCAAACGTTTTCATCCATATTCTTACGTTTTCACCCATTTACGTCAGTTTTCGTCTGTTTTCTTATGTTTTGTTTGTTTTCATAAGTTTTCGTCCGTTCAAATACGTTTTCCTCTGTTTTCTTTTGTTTTTGTCCATTTTTCATACGTTTCCATCGGTTTTCAGACATGTTTTTATGCTTTCATGCGTTTTTGTCCATTTTCAAACATATTCGTCCGTTTTCTTACGTTTTCATCTGTTTTCTTACGCTTTCGTCCGTTTTCTTACATATTCGTTCGTTTATATACGTTTTCATAGGTTTTTATCCGTTTCGTCCGTTTTTCATACGTTTTCATCCTTTTTCATACGTGTTTTTATGTTTTCATCTTTCTTCATACATATGTGTCCATTTTCGTCCGTTTTTAAATGTTTTTGACCATTTTTAAACGTTTTCATACGATTATAAATATCACAAGTGATATTCTGAATATCATATGTGATATTTTGTGATTTTATGTATATCACAAGTGATATTTTGTGACATTCAGAATATCACAAGTCATATTCTGAGAACCACAAATGATACTCTAAATATCATAAGTGATATTCTGTGATATTTTTAATATCACCAGTGATTTTTAACTAATGTTTTGTAACATAAAAATCACAAGTGATATTCAAAAAATCACAAGTGATAGATATTCAGAAGATCACAAACGCAAGGTTAACCTTTAAGGACAAACGTACAAGGAGCGGGAGAAAAGAATGGATTTCTCACTAGGGCGAAGTTCGTTGGATCGCCCTATACCGTTTCGACTCCTCTTAACGTAAGCTTATCGATTAAAAGTTTTCCAAAACGCAAGTGATACAAAGGCAAGTTTTGATATTTTGTTTGGGAACTTATTATGGTCACACCCCCAGTTGGTAGGTGTTCTGCCTTGGTTTTCGATGGTTGTTTTTTATTGTTGTAATTATTAAACAAAGAAAACGGGAAAATCATTTGGTGTTTTTAATCTTTTATATATATAATACATATATAGAAACAAAAGGAAAATATTTTTGGTTTTTTATAAGTTTTTGAAAACGGTAACTTCTTGCGAAGGTTCTACAAGACTAATCGTTAAAACCTTTTACGAGACTTTCGACACACAGCCTCCCCGGCAGTGGCGCCATTTGATTCGTTGTGTTTTTGTGCAAAACACTTTATCAAAATATCAACAAACGTGAGGTCAATGTTATCGTGAGACAACAAGACGTGGAGAAATACAAGTAAACCTTTTAGGAAAAAGATTACCTCGTAAACTCGTGAAAGTGATATTTATTTGTGAGACCGAAAAGTGATTTCCCGGGTCGTGTCCCAACGAGGTATGAATGGAAAACTTCGTGAAAAGATCGAGATTAAAATCTTGTATGTTTGGTTTTGAAAGATTGTTTGGTTTTGTTGTACGTTAAAATAACGGAAATAGAAAATTAACAAACGTAAATGAAAATAAAATAACCTAAATGGGAAAATGAACAATAGAATGCTAAGGAAAACTTAAAAAATATCTAAAACACTACGGGAAACATGATAGGAAAACCGGGGAACCCTAAAACACAATCTAAGTTAAACACGCGACGCTTATTGAAAATAACGTCAACGCGCAAAATAAAACGCGAATTTTAAGCTACGAAAATCCTACGGGTTTAAGAATAATTTTCCTACGAACTAAATGACAAAAGAAAATTTTAGAAAAAAGAAAATTGAACTTTCAATAAAAATTCTATTTATTATGAATTAATTACTAATTTAACTAAATTAATTGGAAATAAATATTAAATTTAATCTAAAAATTCAGAAACTTTTTTAACAGATACTACGAAGGAAAACAGATTTTTTAACAATATAAAAAGTTTGGGTCACTATGTTAAAAAGCTGAGAAATAAGCTAAAAAGCTAAATAAGCTTAAAAGGGAAACAAGTGGTTAAATAAAAAACAAAGGGAGGTATAACTGAAAAAAGACCCTAGGGCGACTGGTTTGTGAGTGTGGTGTTGAGTCTGTGTATGCATGAGGTCCTGAGTTCGAATCCCATAAACCCCAATTTTTTTACACAAAGTTTTATTATTATTATTATTTTTCTTTTCTGCTTTCTTTTTGATTAACACTCAATCACAAACTCAAATTGGACCTTGGCAAACAGATTTTTCCAACGAAAACTTACACAAACCCAATCTATTAAAACAGATTTAAGGTGTACAGTTTTGTAATTTGCTTTCAACTTTTTGTTCAAGAAAATGTTGACAAATAAGCTCAAGAGCTCAAATGAGCTACCAAAGCTTACACAAACATATTAACAACAACAATTACAACAACTAAAAATAATAACAACAATGAGATCAATCAAAACACAGGAAATTAACAAACTAAGATGATCAATCAAGAACAAAGTAGCAGCAATAGTGGCTTTTGGGGGGATTTGGTCGATCAAAATAAGCTATAAAATAATCACCAAATGGAAATCTAGAAACTCAAACATGTAAACATCCTAGGGGGCTTTCTAAAACAACAAAGATCAAGCAAATTGATCAAAAATTGAACAAGTTCTGGGCTAATGAAAAATGGGTCAAAGTGGTGAGATTGGGTTTAGGGCAGTCACATGAACAAATGGGTCACTTTGAGATCAAATCTACCTATGCAAATGGTTACCAAACTGTAAAATTCTTTTTGCTAATGAAAGACAAGCTTCCAAAGTTTACAAAACAACAATTTCCATCCAAATTTAAGCAAGATTAAAGCCTAGAGAAGCCTTAGAATTCTTTCCCATTTCTGGTTATGCAATCTTTTGATTTTTGAGATGTTGAAAGAGATTTTACTTTGATGACTTTTGATTGGCAACTACTGATTAATTAGGGTATGTTAAGCCTAAATGAAGTGAAAGAAAACAACCTAAGCTAATTCTAAGCTGACTTCAAAGATTTGACACTTCAACAGTTAAGCTGTTGGATGGATTTGATGCAATTTTGACTTTCCTTTAAAAATTGACCAAGACAAAGGTTCAACTGAGCTAATAAGGTCCTAAGTGTGGTGACTGAATTAAAAGATTCCACAATAGACAACAAACGCCCAACAATTCAGCTTAAACCAAACACCCCTTTTCAAAACTGTTTTGATAGTTTAAGAAGCAAAATAAGAATCTAAGCCATGAAACTACCAATAAACCTCATTCCAACATGACATAAGCATAAATAAACTAAATAAAACAGCAAACAACTGCACATACTACTAGTTACAGATTATGCAAAGGAGAATTTAGTAAGTCTTACAAATTGGTCCAAGAGCATAGAACAAAGGTGAGAACCAGGACCAAAACAGAACCTATTGCTCCCATGAGCTCTAAACAAGTCCAAAACCATGCTTCTTTCTGCTTCAAATCTGGAAACCACCCATTTTTTTTTTATTTTTTTGAGTATTTTCCTTATATTTTCTGTTTTTTTTTTCTTTTCTGAGTTTACTAGATTTGATACTTCAAAAGGGTTTTAAACAACTCAATTGAGCTTCTGAGATAGTAATTAACACAAATGAAGATGAATAATAGTGATTTGCTAAAACTAAGGAACTTATGTAAAAATGGAATTTCTTTTAAAACTAAATGAGACTTGAATTAATTTAAGTAAAAAGTATTACAAGTTAAAACTAAACATACTGAAACAAAAGTACAAGAAAAATTGATTCCATCTGAGGTTTACAAAAGTGACCCATTTATACTAATATCAAATTAGGGCTTCCCTCCTTGTTTGTGCTACTTCTTTGAGACAAAACCTTGTAAAAATCATCTTTGTGCTTTCCCGAATCAATCCTCACCATCCAATTGAACTTTAATAGATCCTGGCCCTTATTTGCATTTTGGCGAGAAAAGTTATTTGTGTAAAGTTGGGATTGCCAGCTTGGCAACGGGGTTAGGTATGGTTTTTGTGATGTTTAAGGGAGATAGTGGCATGGGGAAATGGAGCTGGGGTACTTTTGAGGAGGTGGTGGAGTATAGCAGCGGTGGTGGTGGTTTGTCCCCTGGGTAAACAATGGAATGGGGGAGAAGGGTAGGTTTGACTTAGGTTTGACCCGTGTTTAAATAACGGGGGTGGTTTAAGTGGGATTGGGCTTGGGAAATGTTTTGGGCCAGGGTGGGTTGGTTTTAGATTGGGTTTGTGATTATTAGTAGTAAGGTTTAGTAGTAATTGGGTCCATTTGGTTTAACTAGTGAACAAGCCCAAGGACCAATGTAGTAAAATTTGAATTTTTGAGGGACCCAAATTGCCGTTTTTCCAAACTATCACCAAGGACCAATTCTGCCAAATGTAGAATTCCCAAGGTTTATTTTGTCACTATTCTTGAATTTAAAGTTCCCGGGGGCCATTTTTGCCAATTTGCCAAACTTGAGGGACCAATCTTGTAATTCTTTGAAAATGCAATCCAAGGATCAATCTTGTCATTTGAGGATTGTTGGAGGACTTTAGTTGACTTTTCTTCATAAAATTCTCTCCAGGGACCATTTCTGTCATTTCTTGAAAGTTCAGGGACTGATTTTGACAATTCTTCATATTTTGCTCGTTTTTCGTCTGTTTTCAATCCTTTGTACCTGAAACACGTAAAAATACACTCCAAGGATATTTGTGACATTATTTGATCGTTTTTAAGTGTTTTTGGTTGTTTTGGTTCGTAAAATGGAATAAAAGATATGTGTAAAACGACACATATCAAATCCCCCACACTAAGCAATTGCTAGTCCCTAGCAATCAAATCATGTGAAGTAATGAAAAGAAAAACCCGTTTTGAAAATTTAATGGATTTGATTCTCTTTACCGAAAGTCATTACTTCTGGAGTAGCCAATGTTTTAGTATGATACTTTGGTACATTGATAACCAAATGATTTTTAGCAAACCATCAGCTGTCAACGGATTTGATTTGTCTTTACCAAAAGCCGTTTGCTTTTGGACTAGCCAACTCTATAGTTATCATCTTGGTGAGTTGATTACCAGTTATGGTTTTCCACTGCCTTTACCACAAGGCATAGCCTTGTGGGCTAGCCAACTCTTCACTATCAAAGATGTGGTGAGCTGAATACCACACAATTTTTGGCAAATTGTCAGCCATAAACGGATTTGAGATATCTTTACCAAGAGCCGTTTGCTCTTGGATTAGCCAGTCCTTATGTTAGACATGGTGGACTGATAACCTTTTGTTGTGTTAGTGCAAAGCACTTCCACTTAAAAAAAATTTTGTTGGCAAAAACGGGGTTACTAGGGCACTAGAAGGTACACATGTGATTAAATTCGGCTAGAATTTCCCCCCACACTTAGAATTGAATATTGCCCTCAATATTCAAAGTACCGGCACTTAGCCGAAACTTTTGAACGGAAAAAGGTAATACTACTAGCCAAGTGTGGAAATGAAATCTTTTTTCACAAAAAGGATTTAAAACGATATCCCTGGATAAACATTAGTAACAAGATCGGATATTGGGCGGTTGGATTGAAAATAGGCGCTTCAATCATCACGATCTAAGGGAAACCTGAGAATAAGAGCAAACAACACACAAGAAGCAAACAAGTAGAGGAAATTCCCCCACACAGGCAAGACTCTATTGTTCCTTGTATTGCTCTTAGGCTTTAGTCTGCTGCTCCTAGAGGTGCTAGCTAATCCTGTAGGAGGTAAGGCACATGCATTAGAATTTAATGTGTTGTCGCAAGTAGTATCCTTAGAATCTTTAGAATTATCCTTTACACATTTTTCGCTTGTCCTATATGTAGAGGCACACGCAGTAGTGGGACTAATCCTAAAAAGACCAAGGGCTAAAACTTTTGGTTTTTCGACAACTGCTTTTCCTATATCAGCACATTTTTCATTTTCATTACATTTGGATAAGGGTGATGGAGTGACTGGTTTTGACAAATCCTTTTTCTCATCAACTTTCGGAACAAATTGAGAAATTGAGATTTTTGGTTGAACAACCGCTTTTGGAATATGTTCTTTGTCCGAGGTCGATGGTTTTGCAAACTTAGTGTCCATTTCCTTTCCTTTTTGACATTCTAATTTAGTCCTCAAAAGATCATTTTGCTTTTGCAACTTCTTGAAATCACGCTCATACGACAATTTGTCATACTTGCATTCTTCCTTTTTTCGATCAAGTTGTTTAAAATATGACACGTTTTCTTTTTCAAGTTTAATAAGAGCATTTTCATATTTTGAAACAATTGCGGAGGTCTCAGCTCGAAGTCTTTCATCATCTTCAACAGAATATGTTTGCAAAATGAGAGACATAATATCAGTAGACATCACAGCTTCGAAGAGAGAGTCATTTAACTTTTCCAAAACACTTATTTTCTCAAAAGATTCATTTGCCTGCTTTACTAGGGATTTGTGATCCGTAACAAAGTCAGCTGTTTCTTTCAAAAACGCTTGTTCAAAATGAATCACTCTTGCATTCACAGCAGTGAGTTGTGGAGCAATATCACTTTCAAGAATCTTTTTCACTTGTAAATGGACTGTTGAGTTCCAATTTTTCTCATTTGTTTTCGTTTTAGATTCTAAAGTCCTCTGAAGTGTTCCAACTCTGGTTTTGAGATCATCAAGATATCCCCTTGCATCACTTGTGTTAAAAGTGTTGTTTGAAGACATCTGTTCAATATTTGAAAGAGATTTGGAAACAGCTGCAGGTTTTGAAAGCATTTGCTTGAAAGTGAATTTTTTGGAAACAGTTTGTGTTTGTTTTTGAGGGACAAAAGTGATTCCATTGATTTTGTTCCATTTCTCGTAATCAATTGGTTTTAAATTAGGATTCTTTTGTTTCATTTTATGTTGACTCTCCTCCGCAAGTTGTATAGTATCATCAGAATCACGCACATAAGGAGGATCATGTTTCTCATATATCACATTAGCATTATAAATCACATTCTGTTCTTGCTGAGCTTTCTTGAGATTACAAGGTGTTTTGTTCCCTAGAGCCATTTTGTATTTTGTGTGGTAAAACGGATCGGTCTGATTAGAAATCATGTGAATCGTTTGAGCTGATTGACCCTTTTTAACCAACAAATCTTCAAGTTTAGCAATCTTGTGTTCTGACTCTATGATTTCTTCCAAAAGTTTATCTTCTTTCTTTGCAAAGTCTTTTTTCAACTCATCCCGTTCTTTTTCAAGATTGGCATAAGCTGATTTTTGTTTTGAAAGTTGGTTTGTTAAATCAGAAATCTCTTGTTTTAAAGATTTAATTGTTTTCATTGAAGTGACTTCAAGAGTATCATATTTGCATTGCAATTCTCTATCTTTAACAAGTATTTTCTTATAACCAATTTCAAATTCAGACTCGCGTTTTTTATCATTTAGAAAACTTTTTTCTTTGGCCTTGTATCTCTCAAGCTCAGTGGTCAATTTCTCATTCGCGGCCTTAACATCGCGATTGACCTTTTTCATTTTTTCAACTTCGATAGTACAATTATTCAACAATGTTTCAAATAAATCACGTGTTTCCTCATCAGTCTCAGCATGCTGTGAAACTGAGCCTCCATTATGATTCATATCGGGAGTTGTCGAATCAATATTGCTACTATTCGGCGTATCCTGATATGTATCATAAATAGGTTCTTGTGTCTCAGAATGCTGTTCCTCATGACAAGACATATCAAATAGATCATTATTGTTGTCAAGATCGAAGTTGTGTACCTCAGAAAGTGCATTGGCATCATAAACAGGAGGTGTCTCAGAATCTGTATCATACTTAGCTTCCTGAAGATTAGCCATAAATATGTAGTTTGCATTCATTTCCTCTCTGTCCTCCATGTCATCCATCAGTGCTATGAAATCATGCTCCTCGGCGTTCAACTCGAATCTTGCCTCTTCCTTTTGTATTAGCATCAATGCTTTCTACAGATATTCTGAAGTCTTCCTTTGAGGCTTAGTAGGACAGTTCTTTGCCATATGACCGACACCTTGGCAATTGAAACACTTAATCATATTCTGCTGATTCCCATTTACATTTCCATAATTCCCACGAACTTGTGCTGCAACATTTGCATTCTGATTACCCTGATTCCCAACATTGCCAAACTGATTACCCTGAATACCAACATTCTGACCCCTCTGATTACCAACAATTTGCCCCATCTGATTCCCGACATACTGACCCATCTGATTCTGCCTATTCTGATTGCCCATGTT
>LBNU01002553.1:206038-216923 GCA_014162995.1 Artemisia annua
AATAACTTCTTCTCGGAGAGGATTTAGACCTTGAAGGTTGGGTTGAATGATCTTTAGATGATTCAACGTGTCGTTCTCCTCGATCTCACGGTCGTTTTGACAGGTATTTCGTCCAAAACGGAGTTACGGATCAAAAGATATAGCCGTTTGAAGTTTAGTCATCAAGAATCAACCAAATTCCCAAGTTCTCGACAAATTAACCAAGTTCTCGATAAATTATCCAAGTTCTCGATAGATGACCTAAGATCTCGATAAACTCCAAGTTCTCGATAACTTTAGTAAATGATCTCGATAAAAAGCAAAACAGGTTCTCGATAACTTTTGATGGAATTTCTCGATAATTTTGCAAAGGTTCGCGATAACTTTTGGCAAGTGATCTCGATAAATTTGCAAAGTTCTTGATAAAACTGCTCAAAGGTTCTCGATAGCTTTTTACTTATCGAAATAATCCAAGAACTATCTAGATTATACAATTTAGATATTTATCCGAAGTCGAAGTGATATGTCTAACTTATACAAGATAGAAATCACTGAGTAATCCACCAAAGTACTTGAAGAACAACGTATGAAGATCTCGATGATTTAGGGTCAAATGTTCTCGATAGTTTAGGGTTAAGTGATCTCGATACTTTAGGGTCAAGAGATCTCGATAAGAAGCAAAATTCTGGCGAGATTTGATTAAGCAAAAAGCACACCCACAACTCGTTTTAAATCCAAGAAAATTGTACTTCTATGCTTAAAAACACCTAAACTTCAAGAAAGTTGAAAACTTGATAATTTTTAAGAAAATTTTAACTTTTACGAAAACAAGTACAAGAACTAGATCGAATTTTTTAAGCTAAGAACTTTGAAAAAGATTGAAACTTTTTTGTTTGAAAATGTTTATAACACTAGTTTGATGCAAAAGAGTGTTAAAAACACAAAAAAAACAATAAAGATACAAACTTTTTAAGATAATCGTGAAAGTAGCTTAAGAAATACGAAAAAAAACACACACCAAAACACTCCTAAATCATTGTTAGGCGATTGATACCACTTGTAAGACCGTAAAACTATCAACTTTATCACAAATATGAATCACATGAGATGAGAAAGATGGTAACTTGGTGATGATATGTTTGTGTTTTCTAGAGAGAAAGCAGAAAGATAAACAAGAGAGAATTTCATTTATAAAACACACACTTACACACACAAGCACACCTTACAAATGAGAGGTAAGGTGCCTTATATACTTCCATCTTTGGACTAGATGGGCTTTCCTTGGGCTTGGGCTTGGACTTGGACTATTACATGATTTTACAAGGCTTGTTACTTAACTAGTAACCAATTAGATTAATTAAGTCCAAACGCCCAATATTACTATTTCTACCTACTCGACACACTAAATTTAAACGATGAGAACGACCATCACTTTCTATAAATATTTTTAATGCTAACAAACCCTAAGTCGGATTTTACTGTATTTTCAAGGGTTTTCCACCCTTGAATCACTCATGCTTAATTAAAGATAAGTCTTCCTTCAAATCAATCAATATGTCTATGTGTTGTTTGATTATATCTTATGCTTATCTTTACTTTAACATGTTAGGCTAGGTTTCTCTTGTGTTTTCTTAGATCTAATGAAACCTAGCTATTGATTACTTGTTGTTGGTTGGTTATTGATTGTTATTGTTGGGTGATGTCGATGTTAGGCTTAACAAAACTGGCTAACCTCCTACACGGTAACTTGCTTGAACGTCTTAAGAAACATGAATCAGATGTGTACTACGATTATATGGTTGTATTTAATGCATAAGTGAATTCTAGTGATCTCATGTTAGGAGCATATAGTCGGCTCGACATAGAGTGAAGTAGGAGCTTATAGAGTTAGGGAAGATCGTACACGGCCCTACGAATGGTTTAAGGGAATACAACCCGTCATCCACATAATTGTAACAAACCAATTAACCGGTAAAAGATAGTTAGGGAGTAAGGAAATCTAAGTAAACACACTTTTCTCCATATAAGTTTCACAACCAATTTAAATTTTCTTGTTATTTTATTTTATTTGTAATTGTAGTTATTTGGGTTAGTTAACTAGCAACTAATTCCGCCCACTCTTCCAAATACCCGAGATTTTACTAGCTTTCATAAAATATAAAAATGCAAAAAGAATCATCCCTTAACCCTTAGACCTAAATTAGAGTAGTTTTCAATCCTCACGACACTATTCCCCGAGAAAACGATCAACCCCCCGGTACTTGCCACTACACTATACTACATCGGTCAGGTACACTGCCTGGTGGGGGTTGCAAGCTTCTCAAGATCCCTTGAGAGGTAAACCCTACTGCGAAGGTTGTGTAATCCACGCATCAGGCTCATTTCTAGATCCTTGGTGTGTCGTGAATCAAGCTACAATCCTATTTTAGCTCAACTCGATCCCTAAACGTATTTTTACCCCACCCCTAGAGGTGAGGTGAGACCCTTTTACTCCTTTTTTCCATTTATATAATTTTGTTGTTTTCAGATTTTTGCATTTCACTTGACCTTATTTATTCGTTATCTTTAAACATAATACATATGTTTTAGTCGACCATCGAGATGCTCAATGGATGAACAAATGTGTACCTTAAAGTTTTGAATCTAATAATGACGTTTAATCACATAATATAACACGTTTACTAAGTTGTTTGGCCATTTTCGTTTTTATTTAAAACACTTAAGATATTTTTGAGTACCTGGAAAATATTGCAAAACTGGTTAATGTACATTAGCTTTAGCTAATTATTTTGTAATTGAGATTAATAACATATAAGTACTGTACCACGTACAACATGCTCATACTACCAACAATTAGAACCAACATAGTTTCGACATTTATTTAAATGTATTAATCACTTTTTGGTCACGTTTAGAAGTTCACTTGACCTATTCGAAATCTTTTCCAGACTTGGAATTTTTTTGTGAATCTAAAACTATTTTCAGAATGGCCTAGACACGTTTCATATGGCCTCATATTAATTTATTTCGACACATAACCTATTGATTTTAAAACTTGACCTCATTGTCTACCCTACTAGCAACCAGTAGGTGTGATTTTCTAAATTTTATAAGCTCGTTTAAGCACTTTTCAAAAGCCAATCCGTTTGGACATAAGCAGTTTTCTAAAACCTTATTAAGTTAACAAATGGGCTTAAAGCCCATTAAGCTTATTTTAAGCTTATGCAATAAGCTGGTCCCAAAAGCTCTTTTGATATTTCATTAGGACCCTAGGATAAGCCCAAAACCAGGCCCAAACCCTTCATAAGCCCAAAGGATCGAATAATGTTAATGGGCCTTAAAATGTACTCGTTAAGCCCAATTAATGTGAAAATTGATTTTTAAGCTAATAAGCTGTAATAATAAGCTATTTGGAATGTTTTGAGCTTATTTAGAAAATAAAATGTTAAACTTTCATTTCGGTGAAATTTGGACTAAATTTGCAAAATTTTATAAATAAGGGACTAAAAGTGCAAACTTTGGAAACTTAGGGTCAAAGCTGTCAAATCTAATTTTTATGAGTTATAAACTGTACAAATTGAAACTTTTGGTTAAATATTGTTAATATGGATACTGTTGGACCTAAAATGTAACAATAATTAACTTTGGACTAAATATGCAAAGTTAAGACTGTTAGGGTTAAAATTGTAACTTTTGTGAAACTTGGAGTATTTTTCTGTAATATTATTTTATAAAAATTAAAATAATGTTTCATATGTAATTCGTATAACTATAATTAATATTAGCGGTCTATACATTAGACTTTTTCTTTTAAATTTATATTGTAACACATCGTTTACACACTATAACTTATTCATGATGATTTTCCATCACAAATCAATCATCGATCACTATACTCACAAGTTATATGTATATATAACTTTGTTTATGAATTTAAGGCATTTAAACAAACAAGAGTTTGGTCACAATTTAATGACTAATATTCGCGATAAAACTGGACTTAGACTATCAACTGAAACATGCCATATCTTTTAGGTTGTGTGTGAAGCCGTTGCCTTGCATCATTGAGATTACGATACTACCACTACTACTATACTACTTAGGTGAGTTCATGGCCCCACTTTCTACTGTTTAACTGTTTTTACAATCCTGTTGGGGGATGTATGCTACTGCTTTTATACTCGAACACAATGTTTTAAACTGTAAACTGGTTCGCATGTTTTATTGTCACTAAGTAACTATTTGCCATGTTTAAAGTCCCTATATCATGAACCATTAGTCACTTGCGAGTGAGCGCGAATATTGTGAATAGGCCTATTGGAATTAACACTCCCGTTCCTATTGACCCAGATAGGGGAAATCGAACGGACTATATTTGGAACACTAGGTAAAATGGCAATTTACCTACTAGGGCGACACTGAAACAATTTAACCAATTTCTATTGGTACGATGGGGTTTACGCTTTGGTTATCATGAGCTTAGTGAAATAAATACTGTCATGAGGTCCTTTTGTGATTTACACATTTGTAGTCATGTGCGCATGAAGTCCATCTGGTGTTAATACAAATGTAGTTAGGAACTTAGAGCATTAATACTGTTTTGTTTTTCAACAATCAGTGTATAACAACGTAACTCACACTATGATTATTGTGTTCAAAAACTTACACTAAACATATGGATTTCACTCAACCTTTGTGTTGACTGTTTTAAGCATGTTTTATCTCAGGTAACTAAACAAGAAGAAACTTGAAGGCACGGAGTGGGCATGAAACCCGGCATGGGCTTAAATAAATGTTTTGACATATCTCAAATAAACTTGTTGTTTAAATTATGAAATATCTTGGTATTATGGATATTTGGTATTTTGAATAAATTTAACTAAACAAGAAGGAACTTGAAGGCACGGAGGGGGCATGATACCCATAAGTCTTCCGCTGTTACTGTTAAATTTTGGGTGTGTTAGAGATTGGCATCAGAGCCACGGTTATAGAGAACCAGGTGTTTGAACACTGGACTATAACTATGCTTTTAAAACGGACCATTTTTACAAAATACCACCTTACGCCCTCCGTGCCTACATGTTTCCAACATCTGGTAGGGATGTTACTTTTCATATGACTTCTTATAAATGTTATCTGGGTTATGATTATGCTAATGTCTTATATTTACTAATCGGGATTATTATAGTACCATGTCTTCGTATTCCCACCCTATTGTCTTGTCATCGGATTCAGAGGCTGAGGATACCACACCTCTCACTCTAGCCTTTTGCTCCAGCTATCATGCCTATATCACCTACTACTGCATCTGACTCAGAAGTTTCTCCTCTGGCGTCACCTGGTCCAATTCACCGAAGCAGGCGAGTTCGACAACTCCAGCCTTATGAACCATCCCCTGCTAGAAAAGCTTNATAGTACCATGTCTTCGTATTCCCACCCTATTGTCTTGTCATCGGATTCAGAGGCTGAGGATACCACACCTCTCACTCTAGCCTTTTGCTCCAGCTATCATGCCTATATCACCTACTACTGCATCTGACTCAGAAGTTTCTCCTCTGGCGTCACCTGGTCCAATTCACCGAAGCAGGCGAGTTCGACAACTCCAGCCTTATGAACCATCCCCTGCTAGAAAAGCTTACCGTTATCCTGGGGAAAGATAGTTTATAAGTATATCGCTTGGAAAAAGGTACGTGCTCCACCATCAGCTCCTATCATACCACCACCAGAATCAGCTGTGCCATCACCACCTGCATCTCCCGAACATTCCAGAACTGCATCACCTGTGTCATTATCTCCACCACCACCACCTACTATCTTCTACCGACAGATCCATCATCTTCAAAAGCTGAAGTTCAACAACTTTCTCCACGTCTATCACTTTTTGTTAAATATCTGTTACAAACAAACTCTTTGTTTAACGGGTAGATTACCCCACAGATTTTCATGAAACAATAGAATGTGAACAAAGATTATTTTCCAAACACGATAGAATAACAATCTTTATTCAAAATGGAATTGTTTCTCAAGTCAAGACAACGTTGCCGGATAGAGCTACTCAGCGATTATGACTGTGAGAATCCGCTATCATCCAAGAAAAGCTAATGTAGTAGCAGATACATTAAGCCGGAAAGAATCATTAAAAACCGCTCAGGGTTAGATCGTTAGGAATGACTATTTTTCCACCCCTTCATCAAAACTGTACCCTTGTTGGCAGCCAGACTTGTCCAACATGAGGATCGACTCGATGCTATTGCCAACACCCTCAATGACATCCCTGGTGAGCACATTGAGACTCTTACAGATGAGGTTGAGAACATTGTGATTGACCAGTTAGCTATGAAGGCTGTGTTTGAGCAGATGGGTATTCGTCTTAATAAGGTGGTAGAGACTATTGTTGCATTTGGAGAGGATACTACTTCAATGCAGACAGTGATTGAGACACTAGATGGTGAGCTTGACAGGGTCAGCACTCAGAATATGTTTCTTAGACGTGCAGCCCAGGACTCCCAGGCTAGGGAGAAGGCCAGAGATCAGACCATTGAGACCATGTCCGCTATGATCCAGAGCTTCAGCACAGTTTGGATGGTACACCCAGAAAACCATAGATCTAAGACATGTCAGCATAGCTAGGAGCTATCATAGCATCTCAATGATGTATTAATAAAAATCTTGTATTTTGATGTTTTGTTAAACAATCAAACAAGTATTAATAAATGTTGTAATGTGATGACATTGATTTATGTATTTCACGGTTAATCTTATATTCATATGCGTTATGATATTATATATTGTCTCGAAATATAATGGTTTATGCAAGTCAAATCATTCATACTTCATTCCGATACGTTGTGACATTATTTGGACACATCTTGAATTAAATTTCTCATTAACTAAGTTGTTATGACTATAACCTATTCTTGGTTGCATTGATACTTGAGGTATCCTAACGTAACACAGTCATTATGAAATTTCTAAACATGTTTTTCCTTTCGTTATTTATAGAAACATGGCACAAACAAGGAAATCCACCACAACTACCCCACATGTAACTCCAACAACTATGACCCCGGCTGCTATTCAGAAAGCAATTGCCGATGGTGTCAATGCGGTTCTCGCTAAACAAGACGCAGCACAAGCCCGCAATGGAGGCACCGGCGTGCAAGCAGCACCTGCTGCCCGCCGATGTACCTACAAGGACTTTATGGCTTGTCAACCGACGTATTTCAAAGGAACTGAAGGAGTAACTGAACTAGCTCGCTGGTTTGAGCGAACTGAAACTGTCGTTCAAAGAAGCGGGTGCACTGAGAACGACAAGGTTACTTTTGCTACAGGGACTTTAATGCAAGATGCCCTATCTTGGTGGAATGCTACTGTTCAGACTCTAGGAACAGTAGCAGCGTATCAGCTCTCTTGGGCCGAATTCAAGACCAAGATATTAAAGAAGTATTGTCCTCGTTCAGAATTGAGGAAGCTTGAAGATGAATTTCATGTGTTGATAGTGAAGGGAGTTGACCTAAGACTTACAATCGAAGGTTTCAGGAACTCAAGGTACTATGTCTTTCCATGGTACCGGATCTCGAGAAGACTTTGGAAAAGTACGTTGAAGGACTTCCTCAAAGCATCAAGGGAAATGTCACCGCATCAAACCCAGCAACCTTGGAAGCCGCAATATAATTGGCTCAAAAGCTTTTGGATAGAGAGGTTAAGTGTAACGAACTCAAGAGGAAACTCGATGACAAAAGAACCACTCACAACAACAACAACAACCCTAAAAACAACAACAACAATCCTCGCAACAACAACAACGGAAAATGGGAAAATAACCAGAGAGGTCATAATAATAAAAACCGAAACCGTAACGCTAATCACCATCAACAACAGAATAGGAGACAAGAGGCTGCAATGGGGTATGTGGCAAAACAAGAAGAAGGCAAAGGTTATGCGGGGACCCAACCGCTATGTAATTGATGAACTCAAATAAATACATATTATTATCATCATTTATCCTATTTATTTGACTTGTTTTACTATTTTATATATGAGAATCGACATTTTAATGTTTACTGTAGTAATTCTAAGGTAAAAACAAGTAATAGGTGAAACTTGGAGATTTTTGACTAATTATGGAGCAAAACCAGCGAGATGTCAAAAGTCTACTGAAATCCAGAAGATGCGCCGTATCGCTCTTAATAGATACGCCGCTATATCATACTTAGATAAATTCGAAGACTATTGCCTGACTTTGAAGAATGTGCCGCATGTAATTCTATCATGCGCCTCATATGAAACTTTGGTCAACGAAGAAGATCAAGCTCGTTCTACTCCAGATATGCCGCATTACACTTCTAACATACGGCGTATCACTATCATGACTTCACCAGATACAATCCAAGATACTAAAGGACATGTGCCGCATAAAGATTCAAGTTACGCCGCATCTGAAGACGGTGTACGAATATTCCCAAATATATTTATCTTGGACCCCACGGAAAGTTAAGTCAATGTGCCGCATTAACCTATGACATGCGCCGCATCGAGCCCTAAGACAGAAACTATAAATATCCCAAGACCTAGACGAATTTTGTGTGCAACATAACCCTAAGGAGCCGAGTTCAGTCAAAGAAGCAACACAAGACACACCCCAAACAAAGATATTAAAGCTGTAAGAAGGTCCTGCATGTATTCAATTCATTAAGTAGTTTTGTTTTAATGTAATAGTACACTTTAATTCATCAGGATAGATGGGCATGTGTATGTGACTACGGAAAATCATACACACCCCTTAATATTGCTTTCCCATCAATTAAAGTTTATATGATGATGTCTTTGGTGACTTATATTAGTGCATTGATAACCTCTGTGACTAGCTGAGCACTGCTTGGGCTGCCATACCCTTGCTTCGCCTATTTAATATGACGTCTTTGGATAAATAGGATAGACATAAGTAATCATTAAGGGTTTACTCGCCGATATAATGAGATCCAACGAGAAAGATTTAATTAATATATACGTCATATAAAACTAGCAATAAAACAATTAACGAGCTACTTAATTATCAGGACAGGTCTTCTTATAGTCTCTATTATCAATCTGTGTACGTGTATGCTATTCGCTGATTCGTGCTCATTAGTTTAATTTACTATTTAATTCAACCATCTGTGCCAGTCTCTCAGGCTGAACCCCCTTGCGTTAGATTAGTCTATAAAACTAACTTAGGATATTAAAATACTGATTAGGTTAATTAGATAATACGTTCCACTCTTAGTGATCGACACTCTACTTACCATTATATTCATACTGACCGGGTACACTGCTCGTTAAGTGTGTGTGTGTTATTGATAAGTCGGCTAAATATAAATTTAAAACTTGAGTAGGCATTAATACTTCTAAACCGCAACGACACATCACGCGCATCAAGTTATTGGCGCCGCTGCCGGGGAGTGAATTGTTATTATATGTTAATTTGATTAGTATTTTAATTAGATTTTTCTTTTTATTAGGTTTTTAGATTCTAACCACTAACTTGTTGTATATTAGTTATATTGCATTCATTGTATAATTTGCATATTTCCTGTTTTTATTTGTTTTTTTATGTAATTTTTTTTCTTTATTTTCTGTACTAACTACTAACGTTATATTGTGCTGATACAAAAGATATGGCTGATCGTAAAAGTCTAAGCAAGCAAGCTTGTAAACCACGAGGATCGTTGTCCCAACGAGGGTTGAAATTGATCTTGTCACTCGAGTCGTGAGTTATGTGAGATGAATTGGTTTAAAAGATGATTTGGTTTCAGTTATATTACGAAAGCTAGTTTTAAACTTAAATGAAAAGAAGAACGAGATTAAAAGATAAAAGTTTAACGATTAAAGAAAACATAAGTCTAAATAACTTGTAAAGAAATGAAATACACGTTGTAAATGAAGAAATAAAGAAAATGTTTTTGTAGTTTTATATTTTAATTAATGAAAAGACAATTTAAACTAAAGAACGTTTAAAGACTTTGGATTAATAAAACTAAAAAGATTTTAAAGAAACTTCAACGGAGTAACGTTAGGAATGAAAAGAAGTAAACCTCACTCGATTAACGATGAGGTGAGTAAAAGCCAACCTGGCTTATAAAATAACAGTAAATAAAAACTAGGAAGTGAACGCGACTCAAAAGAAAATAAAAACAAACAACTAAAGACTTGTAAACTAACTCGCTAATAACTACAACTCATACTCGCAATGAAAAATAGAAAACTATACTCGCTATTGACACAAAAGACCATACACGCATAACCAAACTTAACCATACTCGCAAAACCTTAGAGCATACTCGCTAGACCAAAACAAAAGTGATACTCGCTGAATCTAGACTCATACTCGCAACAAAACTCGAAACCATACTCGCTAACACTAGAAATCACCATACTCGCAAACTTTAAGAACCATACTCGCAAATTCCTTGCTGATACTCGCAATAAAACTTAGCCAAGTGTGATACTCGCTAAGACAATAAGCATACTCGCTAAAAATAAGGTTCCATACTCGCAATAATGTTGTCAAACTCGCAAAACCCTAAAAAGGGTACTCGCTAAAATCAATTTTAGAAGCTGGGATTTTTCTTTACGTGAAATAAGTGAAATAACTAAATGAAACTTGTAAAAACTTAATAGATAACTAGTTTTAGACCCAAAATAAGCTACTAATAAGCCACGACTCAAAATACAAGCCCTAACCCATTTCACAAGCCATACGAATACAAAACTACATGCAAAGGTGGTAAGACTTTTGTAAAGGCTTTTGTAGATTATTAAGGTAGACGTAAATAAGCTCAAAAGATTAAAAGATGTAAAAGAAAGATTAAGATGAAGAGACAAAATAAGCTAGGAAAGGTTTTTAAGACATGAAATAAAAAACTTG
>LBNU01002553.1:223505-247559 GCA_014162995.1 Artemisia annua
ACAACAGCATCAGCAAGACTCAAATCAAAGCGAATGTCTTGAAACATCTTAAAGAACTTTTCCTTCATTATGTCATTTTTATCTTGACGTTTTTGCTCATTAAGACGAAAAGGATAAGGAAGATTAGTTTTAACTGGTTCATCTTGTTCAAAAGCAATTTTCTCTTTTCCTTTTGAAACAATTGCATTTTCATTGATTGGTTGAACCACCGGAGGTTGGATATTTTCGGTCCTTCCTTGGTGAATAGGAATTCTCGTATCCGTTGTCACCTCGGTTGCACGGTCCACTACCTTTGAAGGAGGAGAATAAGAGGCAGTTGGAACCGTTGGTCCTTTGTAAGAAACGCCACTGCGTGTTGTGATCGCCTTGACATCGCCCCTCGGGTTAGCGATCGTGTTGCTAGGTAGAGAAGTGGTACCCGAACCCGAGGGTCGATCATTTAAAGCCTTTTTAATATCAATCATTTAATAACAAACTTGTTGTGTCCTGTTGGTTTTTAAGTTGTAACTGCTGACTTTGCATGAAAGCTTGTTGGTTTTGATTGAAAGTTTGCTGGTTTTGATTTTGACGAAGTAATTCTGCCAACAACTCGTCTGTGTGTGATTGATTATGAACAACACCTTGGTTTTGGTTAAAAGGTTGCCCACGAGCATTGTTTTTGAAACCTTGACCTTGATTTTGAAAATTTTGATTCCCATGATTATTATTACCATAATTAGCTCCTTGATTACCAAAATTTCCATGATTACTTTGAATGTTTCGATTTTGGTTAAAACCTTGATTTTGATTTTGAAAACCTTGATTTGCACAATTCTGATTTTGATTGACTTGATTACCATGACTTTGCACATTTTGGTTTGGTGGCGGATTATTAAAACCTGGTGGTGGTGCAAGAAAGTTGGTGGAACGGTAGCTGAGGAGATTGCGGTCTCCTTGGGGTTGGTATCGGTTACCACCCATGTTAGCAGCGTACACATTCTCTTGAGTGAAAGAACCGGTTGTTGGACATTCGTGGTATGAATGGGGACCACCACAAGTTTCGCAACTTTGGTTAACTGCATTGACGGTTTGACGATTGTTGTTAAAATTTGCAACAAACGCATCAAATTTTTCGTTAAGAGCGACGATTTCAAGATTAGAAGTCATGGTAGATCTTATTGACTCTCGTTCAGCAGTAGAATCCCAATAATTATGGTGAGCAGTCATATTTTCGATGAGATCCCAACATTCTTCAGGCCGTCTTTTCATGAATGTTCCTCCAGCTGCTGCATTGATCCTGTCACGATGTCATAAATTCAGCCCATTATAGAACGTATCAATGATTGTGACAAGTAACATATTGTGATTCAGACATCGATCAATGGCAAACTTGTAACGTTCCCAAGCTTCGAACAAGGTTTCATCTGGACGTTGATGGAAATTGCATATGTCGTTTCTTAGCTTGGTCACCATCGACGGTGGAAAGTATTTGGCTAAGAACCTTGAAACCATTTCATCGAAGGTGTGAATTGAATTCTTTGGGAGTCGGTCAAACCAGTTGGTAGCATGGTGAGTTAATGAATATGGGAAAAGGTAGAGGCGAAGAGAATCATCGGTAACACCATTTTGTTTCATGCTTTGAGTGACGGTTAAGAATTTATCAAGATGTTTGTTCGCGTCCTCATCGGGTAAACCGTGAAATTGGCAGAAATTTTGGACTTGTTGGATCATATGGTGTTTGAGTCCAAAATCTGCAGCATCGATTCCCAAAGGTGCAATCGGGCTACCTCGCCCATACATGGTTGGAGTACACAACTCTTCCATTGTTCGGAGATCTGCAGGAGGTTGAGGACCCACCGGAGGGTTCTCGTTTTGTTGATCAGCCATCTCGGTGATGGGGTTTTGAGGATCACGTAACTCGGGTACGTTCCTTTGCTTTCGTCTACGACGACTGCGGTTAGAAGGCACTGTAGAAGAAAAAGAAGATTGCTCGTTCAAGTTAGACTTGGAACGAGTGATCATACAAATCAAAACAAAACCAAGTGAAAAAGAAAGTTGAAATCAAAATCTTTTTGGTTTTTAAAAGTTTATAAAAGAAAAATGAAAAATATTTTTGGTTTTTATAGGTTTTATAATTTTTTTGTTGTTTTTATGTTTATGAAAAGCGTTAACTTCTAAAAGAAGGTTCTTCAAATCACAAGTCTCGAACGACAAATGACTTAATCTTTTCAACCGCTCCCCGGCAGCGGCGCCAAAAATTGATCGTAAAAGTCTAAGCAAGCAAGCTTGTAAACCACGAGGATCGTTGTCCCAACGAGGGTTGAAATTGATCTTGTCACTCGAGTCGTGAGTTATGTGAGATGAATTGGTTTAAAAGATGATCTGGTTTTAGTTATATTACGAAAGCTAGTTTTAAACTTAAATGAAAAGAAGAACGAGATTTAAAGATAAAAGTTTAACGATTAAAAGAAACATAAGTCTAAATAACTCGTAAAGAAATGAAATACACGTTGTAAATGAAGAAATAAAGAAAATGTTTTTGTAGTTTTATATTTTAATTAATGAAAAGACAATTTAAACTAAAGAACGTTTTAAGACTTTGGATTAATAAAACTAAAATGATTTTAAAGAAACTTCGACGGAGTAACGTTAGGAATGAAAAGAAGTAAACCTCACTCGATTAACGATGAGGTGAGTAAAAGCCAACCCGGCTTATAAAATAACAGTAAATAAAAACTAGGAAGTGAACTCGACTCAAAAGAAAATAAAAACAAACAACTAAAGACTTGTAAACTAACTCGCTAATAACTACAACTCATACTCGCAATGAAAAATAGAAAACTATACTCGCTATTGACACAAAAGACCATACTCGCATAACCAAACTTAACCATACTCGCAAAACCTTAGAGCATACTCGCTAGACCAAAACAAAAGTGATACTCGCTGAATCTAGACTCATACTCGCAACAAAACTCGAAACCATACTCGCTAACACTAGAAATCACCATACTCGCAAACTTTAAGAACCATACTCGCAAATTCCTTGCTGATACTCGCAATAAAACTTAGCCAAGTGTGATACTCGCTAAGACAATAAGCATACTCGCTAAAAATAAGGTTCCATACTCGCAATAATGTTGTCAAACTCGCAAAACCCTAAAAAGGGTACTAGCTAAAATCAATTTTAGAAGCTGGGATTTTTCTTTACGTGAAATAACTAAATGAAACTTGTAAAAACTTAATAGATAACTAGTTTTAGACTCAAAATAAGCTACTAATAAGCCACGACTCAAAATACAAGCCCTAACCCATTTCACAAGCCATACGAATACAAAACTACATGCAAAGGTGGTAAGACTTTTGTAAAGGCTTTTGTAGATTATTAAGGTAGACGTAAATAAGCTCAAAAGATTAAAAGATGTAAAAGAAAGATTAAGATGAAGAGACAAAATAAGCTAGGAAAGGTTTTTAAGACATGAAATAAAAAACTTGTATAGAAAGAAAACTTCCACTAAGACAAAATTAAACTAAGGCTAACTCCTCTAAAATGAAGACTAAGGGGAGTATTTAAGGGAACCATGGTGGCTTCCTTGTTTACAACTTGACACTTAGCCCCTTGATCTTCTAAATTTAGTGAATACTAAGCATAAACTAGAGATACAACGCTTTTAAACTTTCTAAAATGTAACTTAAGTCCTTGTAACTTTGAGGTGATGTGTTGACGAGCTTTCCAAGGATCTTCAAAAGCATAAAAGTGATCACTTGCTCGGATTTAGAAAGTTTAACTTCATAATCATATTTGAGCTTTGATTAAGCGTCTCTTATACTTTCTTGAGCCTTTGAGAAATAATGTGTCTTCACGGGCTTTTCACACGTAGATTTCATCTTTTACTTCACTTTCAAACTCTTTTCCACATCTCGTGCTCGTTTTAGGCTTTTAGGTTGCTTTTCATGTTGTTTTTGCAATATCCTTACCTGCACAGTCATAAACACAAAAACACGATATCTTTGGCTTTGCACGTTAGTTTTTGGTCTAAAATAGTCTGAAAATGGTGAATAAAAGGTATGTGAATAAGCACATACCAATGGCGCATCTGTTTTTCAGATGCGGCGTATTGCGTTTTAATTTTATAAATACAATGTGTTTAATAATTCGAGTATGACGCATCTCTCCCCAAGATATGGCGTATTATGTTTTTAATAAGAATTTTTTGAAACCCTACGTCATACGACGCATCTGTTTTTCCATGTTTTGAGCTTATTTAGAAAATAAAATGTTAAACTTTCATTTCGGTGAAATTTGAACTAAATTTGCAAAATTTTATAAATAAGGGACTAAATGTGCAAAGTTTGGAATCTTACGGTCAAAACTGTCAAATCTGATTTTTTCTGAGTTATAAACTGTAAACATTGAAACTTTTGGGTAAATATCGTTAATATGGATACTCGGACCTAAAATGTGATAATAATTAACTTTGGACTAAATATGTAAAGTTAAGACCGTTAGGGTTAAAATTGTAACTTTTGTGAAACTTGGAGGATTTTTCTATAACTTTATTTTATAAAAATTATAATAATGTTTTATATGTACATATATTTGACGTAAAAACTTTATAAACTTAACTTATATATACGTTATATAATTCACATAACTATAATTCATTTTAACGGTATATATATAACAATACATTAGACTTTTTCTTATAAATTTATATCGTAACACATCGTCTACACACTATGACTTGTTCATGATGATTTTCCAACACACATCGATCATCGATCACTATACTCACATGTTATATGTATATATAACTTTGTTTTTGAAATCAAGGCATTTAAACAAACACGAGTTTTGATCACAATTTAATGGCTAATATTCGCGATAAAACTGGACTTAGACTATCAACTGAAACATTCCATATCTTTTAGGTTGTGTGTGAAGTCGTTGCCTTGCATCGTTGAGATTACGATACTACCACTTACTACCACTACTACTGTACTACTAAGGTGAGTTCATGACCCACTTTCTACTATTTAACTGTTTTTACATTCCCGTTGGGGGGGATGCATGCTACTTCTTTTATACTCGAACACAATGTTTTAAACTGTAAACGTGTTCGCATGTTTTATTATCACTAAGTAACTATTTGCCATGTTTGAAGTCCCTATATCATGAACCATTAGTCACTTGCGAGTGAGCGCGAATATTGTGAATAGGCCTATTAGAATTAACACTCCCGTTTAGGGCTGAGCAAACGGACCGGATGGACCGGACCGACCGACAAAACCGACCGGACCGGACCGGACCGACCACATTCGGTCCGGTCCTCGGTCTAAGCTTTTTGGCTAATTCGGTCCTCGGTCCGGTCGGTCCGGTCCGGTCCGGTCCGGACCGACCAAAAACCCGAAAAAACTTGCCAAATCTTGCCTAATTGGACCGGACCGACCGAAGGCCGACCGGACCGGACCGGACCGAGACCGGACTGACCACATTCGGTCCGGTCTCGGTCTATGGTTTTTTCGGTTCTCGGTCTTCGGTCCGGTCTGGTCTTGGTCGATCCGGTCCAGTTTTTGGACCGTGATCACCCTTACTCCCGTTCCTATTGACCCAGATAGGGGAAATCGAATGCACTATGTTTGGAACACTAGGTAAAATGGCAATTTACCTACTAGGGCGACACTGAAAAAGTTCAACCAATTTCTATTGTTACGATGGGGTTTAGGCTTTGGTTATCATGAGCTTAGTGAAATAAATACTGTCATGAGGTCCTTTTGTGATTTACTCATTTGTATTCATGTGCGCATGAAGTCCATCTGGTGTTAACACAAATGTAGTCATGAACTTGGAGTATTAATACTGTTTTATTTTTCAACAATCAGTGTATAACAACGTAACTCACACTATGATTATTGTGTTCAACAACTTAAACTAAACCTATGGATTTCACTCAACCTTTGTGTTGACTGTTTTAAGCATGTTTTATCTCGGGTAACTAAACAAGAAGGAACTTGAAGGCACGGAGTGGGCATGAAACCTGTCATGGCTTATATAAATGTTTTGACATATCTCAAATAAACTTGTTTAAATTATGAAACATCTTGGTATTATGGATATTTGGTATTCTGAATAAATTTAACTTTAAAACATCACTTTTGTGTCATTTTTTATGATTGTGACATAGATCCTCTATGTAATACCCCATAAGTCTTCCGCTGTTACTGTCAAATTTTAGGGGTGTTACGCTCGTGGATTTGGTAAATCTAATATTCTATAGGTTATGTAATAAGCCTTTTAGTTTCATGTAATCCAAGCGCATCAAACGAAGCCCATTACAAGGCCCTTTAGGGAAACTCGCTTTATGTATAAATACACCTCAAATGACACATTTGAAGTGTGTGCTTGAGTGTGTATTGTGTGTATTTTAGTAATAATATTTCACTCTTCCATCTCTCTTATTTCTCTCTCTAAAACGCGTCTCTCAAGTCACTATCGTGCTTTATAATTATGTGTATAAGGTTGAGATATCTAAGGTCCTAAAATTGGTATCAATCGCCTAACAATGATTTAAGAGTATTAGTAAAACAAGTTTGTAATTCAATAAAAACATGAGCTTTTGTCTCAAAGTTTTGATTTTTATGTTTTTCTAGGTTAAAGTTGTTGTTTTCATTGAAGTACTAGTGATTTTAAGTAAGGTTTGGCAAAAAGAACGCATCAAAACCGTAAAAGGTAGGCTTTTTATCGAGTCACAAAGTTTTGACCTTCTTTTGAATATCCTTAAAAGTTGTTTCAAACGTTAAAGTTTAGAACTTTATTGATATTTAAGTGATTTGGAAGAAGTTTGCTCAAAAGAAATCATTTCAAATCATATATTTGGTTGAAAAAAACGAAGTTGAAAATTTTGACTATCTTACGTATTTGTTGGTCAAAACCCTTATCTTACGAATTTGTTGGTCAAAACCATGATCTTATGAATTTGTGGCTAAAACTCTGATCTTACGAATATCTAGTGATCTTACGAATTTGTCTTACGAACTTGCTCTTATTGAAGATTCTTCGTGCATCAAGGATTACTTAGTACTTCCTTAGCTTGGATAAGCTTGTGGAATACTTCGACTTTGGGAAATTCTTCTAGCTTAGATAAGTTAGTAAGAATCTTATGAATATGTTTTACGAATTTGTTCTTACTAATTTGTCTTACAAATAAGTCTTACAAATTTGTTTTACGAACTTGTTTTACTAATTTGTTTTACGAATTTATTCTTACGAATTTGTCTTACGAATAAGTCTTTCTAATTTGTTTTACGAATTTGTTCTTAAGAATTTGTATTAAGAATAAGTATTTTTTTTACGAATATCTATGGTCTCTTTGAGTATCTTCATCAGAGTTGACTTTTGCAGCCTCACTTTGACTTTTTACGATAAACTTCAAATGGTCATAACTTTTGAACCAAAACTCCGTTTTCAGCGAAACACCTATCAAAATGACCAGAACAGCCTGAATACTATGAGTATACTCAACTTTGTCGGGTAATGAAATCTTTGAAGCCTGAAATCGCTCTGGAAAGAAGTTATCAACGTTTTGAAGATTTCAGACCAAATTTTCGCTACAACAACTTGCATTAACCTACATCAAACACCACTCCTACACCGTTGAACCGATCCAAGATCAACTTTATCACACATACCTTCACCAATGGCAACTCAACAAGACATTCATGAAGCTGATGCTGAAAACCGTCCTCCTATGCTTGAAAAAGGTGGGTATCTTCCATGGACATGTCGCATGCTTCGTTACATCAAAACCAAGCCTGGTCGAAAACTCATGCTCCAATCCTTTAAGGAAGGACCCTTCAAGCCACGACTAATCGAATACCCTGGAGATCCCAATGGATCACCTCTTGTTCTACCATACTTTCGTTAGCAAACAGAAGCAGAATACATAGATGATGATAAGAAGCAAATCGAAGCTGATGATATGGCAATGCACTTAATCCACTGGGATTACCGCGAGAGATCTTCGCTGCAGTCGACAGTTTTGAAACTGCATATGACACGTGTGAAAGGGTTAGAAGGCTATGTCATGGAACAGAAATTGTGCAACAAGACATAGAAAACAAACTACTAACTGAATGGGAGAAGTTTACGTCAATTCCAGGAGAGTCCATTGATTGCTTCTATACTAGGTTATGCACTTTGACGAATGAGTTAACCAGTAACAAGTTGACACCAAGAACAATCACGAGCAACATCAAATTCATCAAGAACCTTCAAGAAGAATGGGGACAATATGTCATAATCGTCAACCAAACAAAGGACTTACATCATGTGAATTATGATCGGCTCTACGATTTTCTAAATCAAAACCAAGATGAGGCTAATAAAGTTAGGAAAGAAATAATGGCAAAAAATCATGATCCTCTTGCATTCATTTCTAACACACCAATGCCTTCACCAATGTACACACCACATCAACCACCATCATCTTCCACCCACAATTACATGCAACAACAATACATTCCACAACAACGAACTGATGTCATCCCACAACAACAACAAGTTATTCCACAACAACACTATCAACAATTCTAAGAACCCGAGATCACTGATCTGATGAATCTACTGTTTCTTTGACACAAGCATTTACTTATTTAACAAAGGCATTCCAAGGACGCTATTCTACACTAACAAACAACAACCAAAGGATTTCATTGAATACTCGCAATAAGTAGATTGCTCAGCCGAGTTTCAATATGGGTCAAGGAGGACAAATATTTAGAGTGATTGGGAATCAGGATATGCTGCTGGATTTCGCATGGGTAATCAGAATGTGTAGAATGCTAGAAATCAGATGGGACAGTTTACTAGAAATCAGTTGGGTCAATTTGTTGGAAATCGGAGGGGTCAGATTGTTCGGAATCAGACAGCGGGTAATCAGATTGGAAATGTCGCAGCTCCAGTTGTTAGGACTTATGGAAATGTGAATCAAGGTAATCCAGTAAAGTGTTTCAACTGTCAGGGTGCAGGTCATATTACAGAGAATTGCCCTACTAAGTCGAGAAAGAATGATCCATCGTATCTGCACAAAGTATTGTTGTAAAGGCAAAAGGAAGAAGCAAGGTTTCAGTTGAGTACTGAGGAAAATGATTTTATGGCTCTTATGGATGACATGGAAAAACATATGGAAATTTATGCAAACTGCATCTTTATTTCAAATCTTCAGGAGGCTAAGTACGACACTGATTCTGACACACCTCTTGTTTATACGCACTCTCTGAGGTAATAATAATCAATCCATGCTATGATAATGTCATATTTGATATGTCTCCTCATAAGGCACAACATTTTGAGACTCCAGCACCTACTTATGATACATATCTGGATGAACCAAGTAGTAGTAATATTAATTCAACAACTCTAGATATGAATCTGAGTGGAGGCTCAGTTACACAGAATACTGAGACTGATGAGGAAACACGTGTTCTCTTTGAATCATTACTTAATAATTGTAGCACTGAACTTGAGAAAGTGAAAAAGGCCAATCACGAAGTTAAGGCCGCGAATGAGAAAATGAGCGCTGAGTTTGAGAGGTATAAGGAAAACAAAAAAGCTTTTGAGTTCAATAAAAAAACGAGAGTCAGAATTAGAAACTGGTTATTAAAACTCCGTTTTAAGAGAAAAACAATGAAGTATGACACACTTGATGTTAATTTACACATGAAAATAAAATCCTTAATCGAGAAAATTTCTGATTTAAAAAATCAACTTTCTAAACAACAACTAACTTGTTCTCATCTTGAAAAAGAAAAGAAACAGTTAAAAGCAGATTTTTCAAAACATGAAAATGATCTTCATGATGAGTCATTGAGAAACAAGAAACAATCAAAAAGTTGGAAGATTTGCTTGTGAAAACGGGTCATTCAAGTAAAACCATTCATATGCTTATTAAAGATCCAAATCCGTTTTTACACACAATGATGAAACTGGCTATTGGTTGAGAAAATCCTTATACTCTCAAGTCTAGATGGTATGGAACTTTTACGATAAAGAGATCATTAAGAAGTGGGGGCATCAATATACTAGATAATGAAGATAGGGTATTCACTATGGGGACGTCAATGTACTAGATAAGGAAGTAGGGGCGTGATGAGGCGAAAAGTGTTACGCTTTTAGGGGGTCATTTAACCCCTAAATTGTTATTTTATGATCAAATATTGCCTTAAATCGTTCATTTTGTCATTTTAGGTACTTTTGGGAGGAATTCTGGAAAACATTGCATTATGGACGTTTTTGGAGCATAAAAGTGAAGAAAACGACAAAGTCTCAAATCATGTTGGAATTCCTATCTGACGGTGTCAGGAGTTACAAGCTGACGCCGTCACTTGAAGACATAGGAGTTGGATTTTGACTTTACCAGACGCCCAAGGAAGAATTCAAGATGTTTACACCTGACGGCGTCAGGTGTTACTGAATCCAAAAGGTTTTAAAGCTGATGCCGTCAGAAGTGGATCTAGGTGATCTGATAACCCTAGACACGACGGTTTGACGGCGTCAGGATTTATAACCTGACACTGTCAGAATGTAATATCTATATATATTTTATGATTTTCTTTCATTAGGGTGTGCAACTTTTGGGAGAACTTTAGGGATAAACCCTAGGTCGATTTTACTGCCTTTTTCAAGGGTTTTTGACCCTTGTTTCATCCCTGCTTAATTAAAGATAAGTCTTCTATTAATCATTCAATATGTCTATGTGTTGTTTGATTATATCTTATGCTTGTATTTACATTAACATGCTAGGCTAAGTTTTTCTTGTGTTTGCTTAGATCTAATGAAACCTAGCTATTGATTATTTGTTGTTGGTTTGTTATTAATTGTTGTGGGTGGGTGATATCGATGTTAGTCTTAGAAAAACTGGCTAACTTCCAATTGGTGACTTGCTTGAACGTTCTAAGAAACATGAATCGGATGTGTACTACGATTATTTGGTTGTATTTAATGCATAAGTAATTACTAGTGATTTCATGGTTTGGATACTAAACGTGTCGCTATAGAATAAAGTTTGCGCTTATAGAGTTAGGGAAGATCGTACACGGCCCTACGAATGGTATTAAGGAATACAACCCGTCATCCACACAATTGTAATAAACTCATTAACCGGTAAAAGATAGCTAGGGAGTAATGAAATCTAAGTAAGCACGCTTTTCTCCTTATAAGTTTCACAACCTTTTATTTTCTTGTTATTTTATTTTATTTGCATTTGTAGTTATTTGGGTTAGTTGACTAGCAACTAATTCCACCCACTCTTCCAAAAACCGAGATTTTTACTTGCTTTCCATAAGATACAAAAATACAAAAAGAATCATCCCTCACCCTTACACCTAATTAGAGTAGTTTTCAATCCTAACGACACTATTCCCCGAGAAAACAATCAATCCCCCGGTACTTGCCACTACACTATACTACATCGGTCAGGTACACTGTCTGGTGGGGATTGCAAGCTTGATGTGCTCTAGGTGTGTACAAGATTTAAATTTATAAACATGATTACCGAATCTAGAAATAACACATACGAGCAACTGAACTCGTCCGTTATAGCAAGATGAGGATGGTAAGTCGGGATCGTTCACCGGGATTTGTGAGTGAATCTAAGCGTAAGTTCAAAAAGTAATCTCTAACACAAGCAATAATGATAATAAGATAATTCATATGATTGAAAACTACACTTGCTTAGACTAGTTAACTACTCATTAGATAAGCATGATTGTGATAACTTCCTTAACATGTTGGTAATTAGAATTANTAGAAATAACACATACGAGCAACTGAACTCGTCCGTTATAGCAAGATGAGGATGGTAAGTCGGGATCGTTCACCGGGATTTGTGAGTGAATCTAAGCGTAAGTTCAAAAAGTAATCTCTAACACAAGCAATAATGATAATAAGATAATTCATATGATTGAAAACTACACTTGCTTAGACTAGTTAACTACTCATTAGATAAGCATGATTGTGATAACTTCCTTAACATGTTGGTAATTAGAATTAGTTGGTGTTCTAATCTATTGTTTCTACAAGTTAAACCTTCGTCAAGATTTTAGTTTATAAAAACAAGCATTAGGTTTTGACCAATCAATTCAAGGTTCATAAAGTCGGATTAACAACTTTAAACACAAAAATAGTCATTTGTTTAATCAAATACTCTTAACAAATGGTTAATACAAAAGGTAACCGATCATAGACAAAGAGGTTACAATTGATTATAGACTTCTACACTTTCGACCAATTAGGCTTTTACAACCAATCCGATTTGATTAACAAAAAGTATTCTCATTACAATTACACCTTCGTTCCTATGTTTAATTGTTGGGAATAAAGCTAACAGTTACAACTGATAGGCTTGTGGAAGACACTACTGAAGAATGCATTAGCAGTGGAAACACATTACCACTGCTAGTACAAATATTACCACTGCTATCTAGATAACTGTGATGTATTCGTATGTAGATAAGTATAGAAAAGATCTTGTGTATATTCTATTTAGATAGCTTAATACTTATCTTGTAAGGGAGTCCTTGTGCTATAAAAGGAGGTCCTAGGTCATTGTTCTAGGAACCAATTAACCCTAGGGAACTTCAAGGTGTAACCCTAGTGATAGCTAAGATCACTCGTATTATTATCAATAATATTGAAGCTTTGTGTTAAACCTTTACAACTGTTCTCACTTACAATACATCATATAAACCATCTTCTAAGTATTACTAAGTACATTCCGCGTGCTTATTAATATAACTCAAAGTTTCACTAACACAAGGCTTGTGTTTAGATCCATCAAGTGGTATCAGAGACAGGTTCTGATACTTTGATTTAGAAGATCCAAGGAATAATCTTAACCAAGTCACTCAAATCTATGGAGATGGAAAACAACCAGTCCAACTCTGCTCTAAGGCTTCCAAAGCTCAAACTCAATGAGTTTGAGATGTGGAGGATAATGAATGAGCAGTACTTTCTCATACAAGACTATATATGCTTTGTGGGAGATCATCTTAACTGGTGACTCTTTCAAACGTGAACAGAAGGTTGAGAAAGTTGGTGACAAGGAAGTGACAATTGTTTATGTACCTTCTACTACTGATGAAAGAACTCAGAAGAAGAATGATATGAAGGCCAGAAGCTTACTACTAATGACTCTTCCTAAAGATCAGATCGTTGCTTTCAATAAATTCAAGACTGCAAAAGAATTGTTTGAAGAGATCTGCTCAGTGTTTGGTGGCAATGATGCTACTAAGAGGACCCAAAAGACATGTGACTGTGTTTGGAATTGACTGTGTTTGGAATTGAGGTAGAACAGGAAGACCTCAATTTCAAGTTTCTAAGAAGCTTGCCCTCTGAGTTTCATACCAATGTTACAGTATGGGAGAATAAACTAGAGGTTGAAATGATGAAGCTCAATGATCTTTACAATAACTTCAAACTCATTGAACAAAGATTGAAGAAGACAGGGAAGCTTGGTTCAAACTCTAGCAGCTTGGCATTGGTGTCAACCTCTTTTGACAGTGATGATTTTGAAGATGACAGTGATGATGACTTTGCCACTGCCGGTTCTACAGTTTCCACTGGTAATGCTCTTGTTACCACTGCATGTTCAAAGAAGAAGGTTGTTGGTATTGGAGATCCTACTTTTTATGCCTTCATCTCCACTCAAGTTAATGGCTCTATTTTAACTCATGAAGACATAGAGCAAATTGATGATGATGACTTGGAGGAAATGGACATAAAGTGGCAGATAGATCTTCTTAGCATGAGGGCTAGGAAATTCTACAGGAAGACTGGCAAGCCAATCCACATCAATGGAAGTGAAAATACAGGGTTTGATATGAAGAAAGTAGAGTGTTTCAACTGTCACAAGTTGGGGCATTTTGCTAGGGAATGCAGGAGACCAAGGAAACAGGATAACAGATCCACATGGTACAAGCAAAAGAAAGAGCCAATTGTAGAGGAACCAAAGGCAATGCTGGCAATTGATGGTGTGAGCTATGATCTGAGTTTCATGGCTGATGGTGAAGAGGAGAAATCTTCAGATGTTGCTTTCATTGCTACAGAACATGCACTCATAGCCTTTTCTGACTCTGAGGTACAAAACTTTGAAAGTTGTTCTAAAAAATGTAGGGCTTCTAGAGAATGTGAAAGGCTTAATGAACTATATGCAAACCAAAGAACACAGTTGTTTGCTGCTAATTATAATGTGTCAAATCTTAGGAGAGGAATATTTGTATTAGAAAAACAACTTGAGCATTATAGAGAAAATGAAACAAAATACAATGATGATATGGTTGTTCTTAGGAGAGAATTAGATCACAAGATAGCAGTGAATGAGGCATTGATAAGGGAGCTTGAAAGACTTAAAAAGATAAATGAGAATGTCAATTTATCTGTTGATACCTTATATTATCAATCTAAGTCAATTGATAAAATTTGGGATGCTAAAATCACAAGTAAAGCTAAGTCTGGTTTAGGATACAATTCAGTTCCTCCACCACTAAGAGGTGTTCCAGCACCTCCTGGCATAGATTTAGCACATGCTGGCCTAGAAGAATTTCAAGAACCTAGTCTTGAATTTGGTCCTCCCAAATTTGTAAAAAGTGAGGAAGAAGTTAAGCATGAAACTGATGTTTTTGAAAGTGCTAGTGACTCATCTGTAGTAGATGAGAGTGTTAAAAAGAGTGTAGAGACTTCCATCCTACAAGTTGTTAATACTATTACAGAAGAACCTAGGAAACAATTTAATAAACCTAGACAAATTGTAAGGTATGCTGAGATGTATAGAAACAAGTCATCAACTCCTAGAGATAACCAGAGGAGTTGGAATCATGTAAAATCTCAACAACTAGGTAGTGATTTTGTGATGAACAACAAGGCATGTTATATCTGTGGTAGTTTTGATCATTTACATGCTAAGTGTGACTATCATGTTGGGAGAAGGGAAGTTTATGGTAAAAATAGGGCGAACTCAAACAAGTTAAACAACAAGACACACTCTAATTCACACAGCTACATGATCCCAAGAGCAGTTCTATTGAGAAGTGGGCTTAAAAATTTTGCCACTTTTAAAACTGTTAACACTGCTCATCCTAACACACCTGTTACAAGTGCAAAACCAAAAACAAATTTTCTTAAATCAGCACAAACAGGAAAAAGGTCTTTTTACAATAAAAAGGTTCAAAATAACCAACAGTGGGTACCAAAATCTAAACCAGCAGTTACCACTGCTCATTCAAAAGTTCCCACTGCCAGTGTTGTAATTAAGAACATGGGAAACATGGGAAATGCTGTGAAGGCCTCAGCACGTTGGGAATGGAAACCTAAAGGAATTAGCTCATCAACCAATCCCAATGGTGTATCAATGACCTTTGATAGATTTAACTATATTGATACACGAGGCAGATCCAAGTCAATTATGGCTTGGGTCTCCAAAAGAAACTAACTTCTTTATTTTATGTGCAGGAACATCCAAAGGCAAAAAGGTCAGATCTAGGCTATACAGATAGTGGATGTTCAAGGCACATGACTGGCAACTTGTCCTATCTATCAAACTTTGAATATTTTGATGGACATAATGTCAGCTTTGGAGGAGGAGTTAATGGTAAAGTTACTGGTAAAGGTGTTATTAAAACTGGTAACTTGGATTTTGACCCTGTGTATTATGTAAAAGAGCTTAAGTATAACCTTTTTAGTGTGTCACAGATGTGTGACAAACAAAGCAATGTTTTTTTACTGAAGTTATGTGTTTTGTCCTTTCTAAGGATTTTAAGATGCCTGATGAAAGTCAGATCCTTCTTAGGATTCCTAGAAAAGGCAACTTATATAGCTTTGATATGAATAACATTGTTGCTGAAAATGATTATACTTGCTTGCTTGCAAAGGCCACAATGGATGAATCCATGTTATGCCATAGAAGACTTGGTCATATTAACTTTAAAACCATTAATAAGATTGTTAAAGATGGTTTGGTAAGAGGCTTGCCTCAGAAAAGATTTGAAAATGATCAAACCTGTGTTGCTTGTCTCAAAGGTAAACAACACAGAGCTTCTTGCAGGTCAAAGGTGGTTAACTCTATTGCTCACCCACTTCAAATGTTACATATGGACTTGTTTGGTCCTACATATGTGAGCAGCATAAACCTTAAGAAGTATTGTCTTGTTGTGACTAATGATTTTAGTAGGTTCACATGGGTTTTCTATCTTAGAACTAAGGATGAAACAACTGGCATCCTTAAGACCATTATAACAGAAGTAGAAAACCAAAATGATATGAAAGTTAAAATCATTAGGTGCGACAATGGGACGGAGTTTAAGAATAGAGTTATGGATGAATTTTGTAGAGATAAAGGTATTAAAAGATAATTTAGTGTAGCTAGAACTCCTTAACAGAATGGTGTTGCTGAGAGGAGAAATAGGACCCTAATAGAGGCTGCTAGAACCATATTGGCAGATTCAAAATTGCCAATCACATTTTGGGCTGAAGTAGTTAACACTGCTTGCTATGTGCAAAACATGGTTTTAGTTGTGAAAACAAAGAACAAGACACCTTATGAGTTATTTAGAGGTAGACCACCTATCCTAGACTTCATGAGACCATTTGGATGTCATGTTACTATTCTCAATACCATAGATCATCTGGGTAAATTTGAAGAGAAATCTGATGAAGGGTATTTTGTTGGGTATTCCATGGTTAGTAAAGCTTTTAGAGTATTCAACTTAAGGACCCAAAAGATTGAAAAGAATCTCAAAGGAACTGCTCCAGAAAGGCTGTTTGATCTTAATACTCTAACCCATACTATGAATTATGTGCCTATCTCTACAGGTACATCTACTTATGATTTTGCAGGTTCAGAAGAGTTTGTTGATGATGATGAACCAAGCAAGGATCAAGAGGAGGATCAAGATGAATTTGTTTTGCCATTTTGGGACTATGCAGATTATGATGATGTCCCAAAGACTGGAGATGCTCAACCTTCTAAGGATTCTGGTAAAAAAGGTGATGGGAAAAAGAACACTGAAAATCCTGAAAGCAGTGGAAATTCTGATGCCACTGCTATGCCAGAAGTTTCCACTGCAACACCAGAAGTGGAAGATAAAACTCAAGTTACTTAGGAAGCTCAAGCCAATGATGTTGAAATCTCAAACATGCCAAATGAGATTGCAGTTCCTCAAACTCCCCATACCTCAATTTATAAATCACATCCTCTTGAAAATGTGATAGGAGATGTGCTATCTGGAGTGAAGACTAGAAGGCAATCTAAGTTGCCTGACATTCATGGTTTTATCACTGAAATTTATGAATCTAAGGATCATGAAGACAATAATGAATGTCTCTTCATATGTTTTCTGTCACAAATGGAACCAAAGAATGTATTCAAGTCTCTTGAAGATGAAAGTTGGGTGGAAGCAATGCAAGAAGAGTTGCTCCAATTCAAAATTCAAAAGGTATGGGTACTATGTGATTTACCTTCTAGCAAGAAGGTAATAGGTACAAAATGGGTGTTCAGAAACAAAAAGGATGAAAGAGGAATTGTAATAAGGAACGGCTTGTGGCTCAAGGATACACTCAGGAGGAGGGTGTTGATTATGAAGAAGTGTTTGCCCCAGTTGCTAGAATTGAAGCAATTAGGCTTTTCTTAGCCTATGCATCCTTTATGGGCTTTAAAGTCTATCAAATGGATGTAAAGAGAGCTTTTCTATATGGGCAGATTGATGAGGAGGTATATGTTTCACAACCTCCAGGCTTTGAAGACCCTGACTATCCAAACAAAGTGTACAGGGTGGTTAAAGCATTGTATGGCTTGCATCAGGCTCCAAGAAAATGGTATGAGACCTTAACTACTTATCTTCTAGATAATGGGTTTCATAGAGGGAGAGTGGATCAAACTTTGTTCATCAAGAAAGACAAGAATGATATCCTGCTAGTACAAGTGTATGTTGATGATATTATTTTTGGCTCTACAAAGCCAGAGATGTGCAAAGAATTTGAAAAGCTAATGAAGGATGAATTCAAGATGAGTTCTATGGGTGAACTCACATTCTTTTTCGGACTTCAAGTACAACAAAGGCCATATGGAATTTTCATCAATCAAGATAAATATATGGCTGAGATACTAAGGAAGTTCAAGTTCACTGATGCAAAGTCAAGTAGCACCCCTGCAGACAAGACTACACATCAACTATTGAAGGAAAATAGTGGTGAAGCAGTTGATGTGCACATGTACAAATCAATGATTGGTTCTTTGATGTATCTTACATCATATAGGCCAGACATTATGTTTGCAGTGTGTGCTTGTGCAAGGTTTCAGGTCACTCCCAAAGTTTCTCACTTGACTGCTGTGAAGAAGATTTTCAAATATCTTAAGGCATTTCCTAATCTGGGATTATGGTACCCTAGAGAATCTCCTCTAGAATTGGTTACTTACTCAGATAGTGATTATGCTGGAGCTAGCTTGGATAGAAAATCTACAACAGGTGGATGCCAATTTCTTGGTAATAGATTGGTGTCTTGGCAGTGCAAGAAACAAACAATGGTGGCTAATTCATCAACTGAGGCAGAGTATGTGTGCAGCTGCTGTGCTCAAGTTCTATGGCTTCAAAATCAACTTTTGGTCTATGGGTACAATTTCATGAATACCATCATTTATATTGACAATAGTAGTACCATTTGCATAATTAAGAATCCAGTTCAACACACAAAGACTAAACATATTAAAATAAGACATCATTTTATAAGAGATTGTTATGAGAAAAGGCTAATCCAAGTAGTGAAAATACATACTGATGGCAACTATGCTTATTTATTAATAAAAGGACTTGATGTGGGAAGATTTCAGTACTTGGTAACAGGCATTGGAATGCTTAATCCATAAAATTTTTGTGTCTAATGGTCTTTGGTGTTGAGGGGAGGTTTCTGGTACTAATATTGTTGTATATGTTTGTATAAGTCTGTATATGTTTGCTTGTATTTTGTTTGTCCAATAACTTTTATGCAGAGACTAAGGCAACCAGTGGGAACAAAAAGGCAAGCAGTGGTAAATATTATTCTCACAGTGGAAAAAGAAAAACAATGAAACTACAAATTATTCAATCAAAAGAAAAGTTTCATTAATTCAAAGGAGAGTACAATCAAACACCATCAAAACACAAACATAAAACCTAAAACAACCTACACCCCTACACCATACACAAGCTACTCTGCAGGCTTCTTGCCCTTGCCCTGATAGCTGTGCTTGTTCTTCTGTGCACTCTTCCTTTTGTTCTCAAAGGATGACTGTAATCTAGGACAAGCAAGCCCAAGAACTTGTTATGGAGGCCTTGGTAGTCTTGGAGGCCTATCTGGGATGGAGATTTGCTTCATGTTGGAGAGAGCTGCTCCCAAAGCTTTAGTCAGAGCCCTTGGCAACTCCTTGGACAAGGAATAGGAATCATCATCATTTGAATCATCTGATGAGCTGGAGTAGAACGCAAGAGCTGGTGCAGGATTGACGACTAGTGCAGTTTGGGCAACAGGTGTTGGCTTGGCAACAGGCTTAACAGCAGCCTTCTTTGTTGGCTTCTTGGATATAGAGGCTGAAGCACAGGGTGGAAAGTAACTAGCCCACCCTGATGCCTCTGAAGATGACTCAGAGGACATCAAAATCTCTGTGTCTGAATCTGAAGAGATGTCAATGATGTTAGGAAGCTTGCTCATGATGATGTTTAGGGATTTTGTGAAAGTTACAATGTGTTTTGGTGAAGATAATGGAGGGCCGAGTCCCTTTAAATAGGCAAAGTCAAGCAAAAGGTCTCATTAATTGAGATATTTACTTTCATCTATTTAGGTAGGTTGCAAAGTAAATATAGATATTATCGTGTTGACTTTGGGAAGATATTTGTGAATAGTGGCTTGGTTAAAAGTAACTTAGGTTAAAATCAAGTTCAGTTATCAATATTCTTTGTATTCTACAAACACTTGCAGGTTCATAACCAAATTTTTGCTGGGAGTTGATCATAAAAGGTGTATAACTGAGATACACAACAAATGGTTATTGATTCACCATGTCTAACCCACATAAGAATCAACTAGTCCAGAGCAAACGGCTACTAGTTAAGACTTAACAAATCCGTTTATGGTTGATAGTTTACCAAAAATTATATGGTTATCAACTCACCATATTCTTTATGACTAAGAGCTGGCTAGTCCATAGCAAACGGGTCATGGTAAAGACATATCGAATTCGTTGATAGCTGGTAGTTTGCTAAAAACTACAATGAGAGCAGTCCAATTTTGATATGTTTTAACTTACCACTGCTCTTGAAAATTTTTATGAAAAATTACCACTGCTAGTTCACAGTTTCCACCGCCAGTGTTATTTTTACCACTGTTGAACTAGCCGTTACAACTGTTGTGTTAGTAACAAACTTTTTACTAGCCGTTGAGGGTAACTGCATTCCACACGAATAGGGTGAAATTTTTAGAAGATTATCTACTTTCCTAATTGTATTTATTCTCTTAAGATAAATATTTTCCATAGATAATTCTTTCTTGCGAATAACTTTCAAACCCTAGCAGTGTTTATACTTTTCTCTCAATTAGCGACTTCATTATTCAATTCATACTAACACAACTTATTTTCCATCAAAAGAAACAATGGCACAAATCACTTATGCAGATGAGCACAACCAAGTGGCAAATTTGGAAAAGTCAAACGACAAGAGTGGTCCTCTTTTTCATCAGATTATGGACTTTCTAAACACTACTCATGGGAGGTATGCTTTACTTCTTAATCCCACAATCTATATCTCTCAAATCAAACAGTTTTGGAACTCTGTTGAGTCCATCACCATTGAAGATGGAGATACACATGAATCTGTGGATGCTCTTAGAGCCACAGTGGATGGGGTAACTATTGATGTTACTGAGTCATCCTTGAGGAGAATTTTCCAATTGGATGATCTCAATGGTCTCATCACATTACCCATGCCAGAAATTTGGGAAAATCTTTCATCCATGGGGTATAATGCCACTGACAAAAAGGCTACTTTCAAAAAGAGTGGTTTTTGTCCCCAGTGGATATTTTTGATTCATACTTTGTTACATTGCCTTAGTCCTAAGAAAACATCTTATTTGAACAATTTAGTTCACCAATGGCAATTTAGTTCACCAATGGCTTACCCTTTGGTTTGTCTAGCCACAGATAGGATTTTTAATTGGTCTAAATATATTTTTACAAGTATGCAAGGCAATGTAAAAAGTCCAACAAAATTTTTGATGTATCCAAGGTTTCTGCAAGCAGTGTTAACTGAATTTCCACTGCAACCCCATAAAAGAGTTTACAAAATCCGTTACCTTAAGCCCAAAGTTTTTCAAAATATGGATAAGTTTGGTACTTGGGTTTTTAGACCACTTTTTCCTCAAATGCTTGCAAGAATTACACAGGTACAGGGTGAAGATGCAACAATCCCAGTTGTATCCCAAAACACACCCACAATAACAGTTCCACCCATTGATTACACTCCACCAGTTACTCAGACCTATGAGAGGAGGCATAAACAGCCAACTCCTCCCATCACAACACAACATGTCCCTGATCCTTTTGGTTTAGGAACAAGCAGTGGTGGTTCCAGGCTTCAACCTAGCCCTGCAAGGGAGGAAACTGAACCTTTGCCCTATGATTCAGCTCTCCCAACAGGTAACACAGTTGGAAGTGTTGAGGGCAATGAGCAACATATGGATTTGATGGAACTTTGTACAACTTAGAAAATCAGGTTGAATTTCTAAAGAATGACTTGGCACAAGTAAAGGAGCAGCATGCCAAGGATGTTACACTTTTGAAAGAAGAGATTCAAGCCTTGAAGGATGAGTTACAGGGGTTAAAGCAAAAGAAAATAACTGCAAAGATGGTGATTTCATCTTCATCCTCACCCATTGATGACTTCTTTGAAGATTTTGGGAATTCTCCCAAACAGGGGAGGAAAACAGATGCTAAAACCAAGGGGAGGAGAATTGATTTCAGAGATGAAGATGATTTAGATGTGTTGAAACAAAGACCTTGATAGATCTTTGAGCACTCGTTGATCGTTAGCAATGTTTATGTAATCACAAACACACTAATAGAAAGTCTCCAATACTTTTATTCTAATGCGGAAACAAACACAAGTAATAACACAGAATACTAAGAACTCTTTGATCCTCTATGGATCTTTTATATAAGCTAAAACTTGTTTTTTAAACTCGTACATAAACTATAATAAGATGTTCCTTTTATAGACAAGGAACTCCAACCCTAAACCGTTTCACAAGAAACGTATAATCTATAAACTATCAAAGATATGGATTATCTTCTCATAATAAAACTCATGCATATCCTAACTAAAATACAAAATACGCGGTTTACCTATATCCGCAGAAACACACTAAGCAGAAACTATTCTTCCGCAGAAAGTTATCTTCAGCAGATTCCAGCTCTTCAGCAGAATCCATCAGCAGAATTCTTACTTAGCTGATGCGTGGTTTTGTAACCTTACAACAGGTTTTACCTCTCGAGGGATCTCAAGAGGCTTACAAACCCACCTGGCAGTGTACCTGACCATTGTAGTATAGGATAGTTGTAAGTACGGGGGATTGATCGTTCTCTCACAGGGAATAGTGTTCGTTAGGATAGAAAAACTACTCTAATAGGTCTAAGGGTGGAAGGAAGATTCTTTTTGTATTTTTATGTTTTATGGAAAGCAAGTAAAATCTCGGTTTTGGAAGAAGGGCGGAATTAGTTGCTAGTCAACTAACCCAAGTTTACTACTTATGCAAATTAAAATAAAATAAATATCTAAACTATTGTGGTTGTGAAAACAATATGGAGAAAGTTGTGTTTACTTAGATTTCATTACTCCCTAACTATCTTTTACCGGTTAATTGATATGTATGTTACTTGTGTGGATGAAGGGTGTATTTCTAATAACTCATGGAGTGGCATACATATCTCTCCAATTCTATGAGCCCTTATCTCGCCCTATGCCATGCACGGCACAACCATAGGGGTTGTAAACAGTGGCTCATGCGTTAAATACTACCTTAATAGCCTAGTATACCTTGGCTACATGTTTCCCAAGACGTTCAAGCACGTTACCATAAAGGAGGTTGGCCAGTTTTCTTGAGCCTAACATTGATGGAACAATCATCCCAACAAACAACAACACACACCAATCAACCAATAATTAATAGTTAGGTTTCATTAGATCTAAGCAAACACAAGAAGATATATAATCAACCAACACATAGACATATTGATTGAATTAAAGTGAGGACTTATCTTTAATTAAGCATGAGGGTTCCAAGGGTTGGAAACCCTAAAAAGTACAGGAAATTCGACTTTAGGGTTTGCCCTAAAAGTTCTCCACAAAGTTCCACACTAATGAATGAAAATTAGAAAACTATATACAGATTTTACACTTTGACGGCGTCAGGTTATAAGGGCTGACGCCGTCAGCTCGCCGCCAATAGGTATATCGGACGGCCTAGATCCACTTCTGATGCCGTCACCTTATAAACTCTTCTGGGCCGTCACTCTTTAACTTTACTCCTGACGGCCTACATTTCCCAACACCTGACGGCGTCAGGTGTTAAATCCTCTGGCCCGTCATTTGAAAATTGATTTCCACTCTTTTGTCAAGGCTTTCTGACGGCGTCACCTTGTGACTTCTGACTCCGTCAGGTTGTAAATCACCATCTTTTGAGACTTTGTCGTTTTCTTCACTTTTATGCTCCAAAAACGTCCGAATATGCATGTTTTCTAGAATTCCTCTCAAAAGTACCTAAAATGACAAAAGGAACGATTTAGGGCAATATTTGATCACATTTATACGAATTAGGGCTTAAATGACCCCCTAAAAGCGTAACACTTTTCGTCTCATCAAATACCCTTACACTTGGGATTTGCTTGTCCTCAAGCAAATGAACTTTTATTCCAATCAAAATATGAGTTAGGGGTCATTTAACACGAATATAAAAGTAATTACAACAAGTAGTTATTAGACCCTAATCATAATAAGCAC
>LBNU01002553.1:249067-282613 GCA_014162995.1 Artemisia annua
ACATATGGGGGTAATAATGTTGTTCTTCCCCATTACTTCATTACACTAGTACTTTACCCATGAGTCCCAATCGTCCCAAAACAATATGTACAAGGATATGACTTAACTTAGCAACCATGTAATTGACTAGATAATAAACTAAGGGTTTAACACAAATGTTGTCACAATAATGCACCAAAGGCGGGTGCATACAAGGTAGGGTAAGGCGATTTGGGTGTACATTTAGTGGGGTGTAACAAATTCTCACTTTGAGTAAGATGCTCAAAGGTCGAAACGAAAAGATAGGCTCGGAAGGGTGTACTAGGGGTATCGTGTATCAAAAATGGATACAACGCAAAGGGTGTGGGAGAATTACTTGACCAATGAAGTCAATGTAATTATAACAAAAATACGGGTGTAAAACAATGGGTTAATCCTAATGCCTCTTATCATGTAGTAAATCTTAACTACACGAATGTAGTCTCACTTGTGGATTTGAGATGGTCCTAACGCAAGTTCTAGAATCTAAATACTACTGGTAGTCACATCATAGCACCAAAGATGGATGCTTTTCCTACCAATTCTAAGGGCGAACCTCACATATTTGGGGTGGAAAATTTTTAGTGGTACGGTTTTGTGCTAGTCATACAATTTCCTATCCATGAGACGCTCATTAAGATCAAGGTTTCACTTCTAAATGTTGTAAAAAATTTTAAATTGGCGCTAAAATTGCCCTAACAAATATTTCTCTTGGTTTTATTACAAATTTACTATCAAACAAAGCAAAACATCAAGCGTAAGTATATTCTCAACGGTGCTTTCATTTACCCCCCTTACACTTAAACCGAACATTGTCCCCAATGTTCAAATAAAAGACGTAAAACTAAATAAGATGAAAGAATAAAATCAAATACTCCCCTGAATCGTTTGTTGTGGATAGTGAGGTAACATGGTTAGATCATCTTCCAAGATAGACGAACGTTCAAAGCTTCCCTTCCAAAATAATAAACGTCTTCTTATCCAAAATAACTTGTTAACATGAAAAAGATAAAGGCCAACCTCGCGTAAAATCAGCGGTAAAATCTACATAATAAGATATAATGCTTGTGGAATGAATATTTTGCAGAATTCCTGGAGATTATAAGTTAAATAATTGACAAAAATTTTTAAGTTTCCGGAAAAATACAAAACTTTCAAAAATTGCAGAAAATTATAACCTGATGCCGTCAAGTGTTAATCCTGACGCTGTCAGAAAGTTCTGACAGAATTCTCATGTTAAGCGTCCGGGAAAAAAATTCTGGAAAATCTAGATCTTACTTCCTGGAATTCCTGCAAAAATTCATTATGACTCGATACAAGCATTTGACTCAAACAAGTACTAATATGTAAGCTAATTTCATTGTTATGATTCATGTTCATTCGTTCTTTATAAACCGATTTGGATTTCCCTTACACTTAGCTTTTGCAAAATACCTTTATATGTAGTTAAGACGAAGTTAAAAACAAAATAAAGCATTTTCACAATTTAGTTTGAAGCATGAATCAATAACAAGAAATATAACTTACATACGGAAACAAATAAAATCAAATAAACACACAAAAACAAATAAGACATGGGTTGCCTCCCAAGAAGCGCTTTTCTTTATTTACGAGTCTTGTAGCTAGACTCAAAGTCACCGTACGTTACGTGACTTCGTCGTTGTCTCGGTTCCTAAGTCATCCTCTTTTCCGGTTTTGTATTCGGGCCCTAAGTTCAAACAATCCTTATAGAAATCGAAAATCCTTTTCATGACATAGTCTACTCCCCTACGTCTATCCTCATCATTCCTATAGTAAACCGCTTGTTTGAGCTCCTTCTCAACGTTTGACAAGTGTTGGTATTGCTCTATCTTATACGGCATTTGGTAGTTCACCTCATCGGTCTCATCCTTAAATGTGACTATCCCTAAGGAAGGTTCATGAGTCATTCTAGAGACCTCGATAAATGGTTTGCCTAAGACTACTTGGGTCACACTTGCATCGATTATTGGACGGATATCTTCTACAATCACAAAGTCGGTAACATAGGTAAAGTTTCCTACATAAACCGGTAATCCTTTAACTCTTCCCGTGAAGTTACTAATCCATCCCTTATCGGGAAACACTCTATACCTTAGTTGACTTTTCATTATCAAATTGTAGTGAGCTCTAGTCAGGATGTTAATGGGTGATCTAGGGTCAATGTATGCCTTCGAAGTATGCAAATGCCCGATGTTACATGGTATGTTTAGATTAGAAGGATCGCCTACCTTGAAAATTGGGTTACCTAGGATGTATGGGGTCTCGGAGTCATCGAATAGATTCTTATAATATGCTCGCTCTTCCCTAGTTGGTAACTTATTGAAGAAGTCTTCTTCTTCTACTACTTCTTCCATCTTCCTATCATCCTCTATTTCCTTAACATCATCCTTTGATTCGTTATCAATCTCACTCCTATCAATTGGTCTAATGGTCACAACGTTGACGAAGTGGACATGTTTGGATGAAGAAGGGTCTTTGATTTGGGGTCCGCTATTAGTGTTTCTAGCGTCCTTTTGTAGGGGTGATAGCACTTGGTTGTTGAGGGCTTTCAACAAATTGTCAATCTTATTGGTCATCTCTACTTGTTGTTGATTAAACTCGGATGTGAATTTAGCTATACGAGCTTCTTGAGATGCCATAAAATTTGACATCAATCCTTCAAAATTGTTGGTACTACCATAATTGTTGGAGATTGTTGTTGAAAGTACGGTTTGAGGAATTACCGTTGGGTTGAAACCGGTTAGGTGGGTTGGAAGAATTGTTTTGGGGTTCGTTTTGATTTGACTTCCACCTAAGGTTGGGGTGATTTTTCCATGAGGGGTTATATGAATCTCCATAAGGGTTTGGCTCGGGTTTGAAAGTGTACCACTTATCTCCCGCTCCGTCGGTACGCGTGGATGCGTAGTCCGCAAAAGCTTGTTCGGGGAGTTCCATGCAATCACGAGTGTCGTGGGGACCACTACATAATTCGCACGAAGAAGTGATTTTGGCTTGAAGGTTTAGGAGCTTCGTAGGATTTCATGAGAAACTTGACTTGGTCTTCAAGTTCCATGATCCTACGGTCGGAAGTGCTTGAATTATTTGAAGGTAAAGATATTGCCTTGACCGTTTTATTCAAATCACGGGGATCATTCCAACTTTCGTTCTCATAAAGAGCAAGGTCTTCTAGGAGATCCCATGATTGTTGGGCACTTAGATCACGTAGCTTGCCACCGGCCGCTTGGTCAATGGTTTGCCTCGTGTGGAGATTGATGTGGTCATAGAAGATCTGGACTTGGAGCCAAAGGTCTATGCCATGATGAGTGACTTTTTGGAGTAAGTCCGTGAATCGAGTCCATGCCTCGTAGAGGGTTTCGCCTTGTCGTTATTGGAACGCCAAGATATCATTCCTTAGCTTGGTAGTTCTCCCCGGTTGGAAAAATTGAGCAAGGAAACGAGTTGTGAGATCGTCCCAAGAGGTGATGGATCCTGCGGGAAGTCGCTCAAGCCATTGACTAGCTTGGTCCCGTAGAGAGAATTGGAAGAGACGCAATCGGGTCGTCTCTCGAGTTGCAACATCAAGGTCTATGGAATCTACGATTTTGAGGAAATCCTTGAGATGTTGGTTTGGATCTTCAGAACGAAGTCCATGGAATGCGCATCCGCTTTGTACCAACCGGATGGTGTCGGATCGCAAGGGAGTGACATTGGCTCCTTGAGTGAGCTCAATGGTGTTTCGATAGCCAAGGTGGCTAAGTCGGGAATACTCTCCTAAGGTGCGGGGTCTAGGAGGTTGGTTTGGTTGTGGTGGCTGGTTTGGTTGAATTAGGTTGTTGGGATCAAGGATGTTACCACCTTCCATGATGGCGGATGGTAAAGATTATGAACAAAAACACGAAGAAAAAGATAGACTAAAGAAATCCTAGAAAAAGAAAATAAAAATCTCACTAGAAAGGAATCTAGTGAGTAGACCTAAAGAAATAAAAATTCTACCTAAACAATAACTATTCCCCGGCAGCGGCGCCAAAAACTTGATGCGTGGTTTTGTAACCTTACAACAGGTTTTACCTCTCGAGGGATCTCAAGAGGCTTACAACCCCACCATGCAGTGTATCTGACCGATGTATTATAGGATAGTGGTAAGTACAGGGGATTGATCGTTCTCTCACAGGGAATAGTGTTCGTTAGGATAGAAAAACTACTCTAATAGGTCTAAGGGTGGAAGGAAGATTCTTATTGTATTTTTATATTTTTTTAGAAAGCAATTAAAATCTCGGTTTTGGAAGAAGGGCGGAATTAGTTGCTAGTCAACTAACCCAAGTTTACTACTTATGCAAATTAAAATAAAATAAATATCTAAACTATTGTGGTTGTGAAAACAATATGGAGAAAGTTGTGTTTACTTAGATTTCATTACTCCCTAACTATCTTTTACCGGTTAATTGATATGTATGTTACTTGTGTGGATGAAGGGTGTATTCCTAATAACCCATGGAGTGGCATACATATCTCTCCAATTCTATGAGCTCTTATCTCGCCCTATGCCATGCACGACACAACCGTAGGGGTTGTAAACAGTGGCTCATGCGTTAAATACTACATTAATAGCCTAGTATGCCTTGGCTACATGTTTCCCAAGACGTTCAAGCACGTTACCATAAAGGAGGTTGGCCAGTTTTCTTGAGCCTAACATTGATGGAATCATCCCAACAAACAACAACACACACCAATCAACCAATAATCAATAGTTAGGTTTCATTAGATCTAAGCAAACACAAGAAGAATTTAGCTACACATGTTAATTAAAAGACAAGCAAGATAGATAATCAACCAACACATAGACATATTGATTGAATTAAAGTGAAGACTTATCTTTAATTAAGCATGAGGGTTCCAAGGGTTGGAAACCCTAAAAGTACAGGAAATTCGACTTTAGGGTTTGCCCTAAAAGTTCTCCACAAAGTTCCACAAAGTTCCACACTAATGAATGAAAATTAGAAAACTATATACAGATTTTACACTTTGACGGCGTCAGGTTATAAGGGCTGACGCCGTCAGCTCGCCGCCAATAGGTATATCGGACGGCCTAGATCCACTTCTGATGCCGTCACCTTATAAACTCTTCTGGGCCGTCACTCTTTAACTTTACTCCTGACGGCCTACTTTTCCCAACACCTGACGGCGTCAGGTGTTAAATCCTCTGGCCCGTCATTTGAAAATTGATTTCCATTCTTTTGTCAAGGCTTTCTGACGGCGTCACCTTGTGACTTCTGACGTCGTCAGGTTGTAAATCACTATCTTTTGAGACTTTCTCGTTTTCTTCACTTTTATGCTCCAAAAACGTCCGAATATGCATGTTTTCCAGAATTCCTCTCAAAAGTGCCTAAAATGATAAAAGGAACGATTTAGGGCAATATTTGATCACATTTATACGAATTAGGGCTTAAATGATCCCCTAAAAGCGTAACACTTTTCGTCTCATCATTATCATAATTCCCAACAATCCTCCCCTAATCTTGAATTTGACCTGGTTAAGTTCAGGATTCTTGATAGATCTTAACATCAGCAGAATAAGACTCAAAATATCCACATCTCTATGAGTGACCAAACTGTATACTCCATATCTTTGCAGCAACAAATGACATAATGTACATCAAAACATATTAGTTTCATGCTATTCTCATCACATCCAGGTGTGTTAACTCCTGTGAGAGGTGAATCATTGAAAATAATGGATTTGATGTCTCTTTACCAATAGCCATCACCACTGGAGTAGCCAAATGTTTAAGTTCATGAACAATGGTACACTGATAACCATATGATTTTTAGTAAATCATCAACTATAAACGGATTTGAGTTGTCTTTACTTGTAGCCGTTTGCTCAGGACTAGCCAATTCTTAGGTTGAATAAATCACCTTTGGTGAATTGATTACCAAATATGGTTTTCCATTACCTATACCACAAGCCATATCCTTATGGGCTAGCCAATTATTTGGAATCCAAAAGGAAAAATCCATGGTCAATTGAAAACCATTCAACTCTCAGCAATGAAGCATGGGTGAGTTGAGTACCCAATAGTTTTGAGCAAACTATTACAGCTATCAACAGATTTTTCATGTCTTTACCAAAGCTGTACCCTTTGGACTAGCCATCAAACAGCTCTGGCTAACCGGATCCTGCTCTTGAACAATCTAATCAGAGATTCAGCAAACAATCTAGCATTCCCAACTGGACCAGGAGGAATCTCCAACTTGTGTAAAAGCATCTTCTCCATTAAAGGCACAGATAAAGGATAATCCTTATCAATGAACATTATTACCCTTATACCAGTGGTAGTCTCCAAGACATGAACATACGGAAGAGGGTAAAATTTCCAACTTAAAACTTTCCACTTATGATTATTCTTCCAGACTGCATAACCAGTACCATTAGGAGAAGTAGAATCCATAAGTACCCTAAGATCACCCAAAAGATATAATCCAGCAAATGTAGAAGTATGAGAAGCATAATACTTCATAACCAAATCATAGAGAGTCAGCAAGTCTTGATGATCCACTAGATGCAAAATTTCTTGCAGAAAGGTAAAAGATAGAGATGTTCCATCAAGCCTATAAATGGTATTAATCTGTCCATTAGAAGACAGTTCCCAGTTAACCAACACATCTCTAATACCCTGTGGCCAATCGTCAGGAGATCCTTCTCTAATAAATGAAGATTCATCAGCATCTAGATCCACTTCCCTATGCACAGAAGAAGATGAGATTTTCATCTTTGCCATTCTTTTAGCCCTTCTACCAGGAATATATATAGAATGATGAGAAGAAGGTTCAGTAGCAGACACATCTGCTAACTCAGGTGTTTCCACTGAAGTATTAACCAATGGAACATCAGTAGATACTTCATCAGCTACATTATCATCCATCTGCATCCTAATTTGTGCATCCCTAGCAGCAGCAAGCTCAACTTCTTTTACTTTGATCTCATGAATTCTTGCCAATTCAGCTTTTTGATCATCATGCAAGAGTTTTGCAGCTTCTTCACCCAATCTATCCTCCTCCATTTGTCTTCTGGTTCTCTTCTTAGAAGGAATATCTTCTTCTACAACATTTGCTTTACCTTTGTCAAGAACAGATGAAGCAACAGCAGTAGTTGTATCAGCAGCAATGGAAACATTATCAGCAGCTGGAGATAAAGAGACAGCAGGTACAGTAGCAGCTTCAATTTCATCCTGCTTGAATGTCTGAGAAGAGGATTCTTTGTCAATGGAAGACAGAGTAGCAGCAAGTTTAGGAGCAACAAGGCCATCATGAAGCAATCTAGTCCTGATTCTATTATAATGAAAGATTAAATGTTCATCTCAGAATGACCAGACTTGCTTCTTAGTCCAAGTATGATTATACAGGGCACTACTCTGATTCTTCACAAATTCCCTCATCATATTTCTTTGCTGTGCTTGGGTAAGAGGTTTATCTCTCTTTGCTTTGGCAATTTGAGCAGCTGTTTCTTTCCTTCTCTGATTCATAAATGCAACCATTCGAGGAGCATAATCATCTTCATCCACATCATCTCCAAGAATTTCCTTAGCTAGACCAGAAGTAGAAAGCACTTGCCTTCCAATTTGCATCCAGACAGATTCATCAAAGTTTTGAATAGCTGCATCCAATTCTCTTTGCCTTGCAACAGGCAGAGTAGAAACATATTTCCTTTCACCAGATTGAAATTCAGAATCAAACTTGGCTTGTAATTCCTTAGCTAACTCTACACTCTTCTTCTTATCTGCAAATTCCTTCCAAATCTTTTCTTGCTCAAGTCTGTCAACTGTTGAGATAGGATCATCATCACAAATGACTAACTCCTCCAGAGAATCAGCAGATACATCTTGAATATCTGAAGCAATAGGAGTATCAGCAGATCTTCTTGTATCAGTGTCTTCATGAGATGTTTGTGCTGGAATAGATGGATCAATGTCTTCATCAGCAGTAAAAGGAGTTTCCACTGATGTGTGAGCCTTAACAGCAACATTCTCAGCATCAAGAGACTCAGCAGCATTTTCCTTGGGAGCATCACCAACATGTGACACCTTGCTCAAATACTGTCCCCTCCTTTTTCTTTTAAATTGAATAGTCTCCTTTTTCTTTGAAGATTCAACAGCTTTAGGAGAAGAAATGTTAGCCATTTGAGCTACATAAGCCAACAATCCAAGAGAGTCCATTTGCCTTCCCTCTTGTTCTTCATCAGAAGAAACCACCAAGTTTCTTTTCCTTTTCTTCCCAAGTTGTGCTTCTAGCCCCTGAGCCTTATTCTTCAAAGCTTCAATTTCAGCACCAAGAGAAGATTTGGTATCTACAAGCTCCTTTCTCAACTCTGCAACTTCTTTATTGTTCCTGTTAAGCAATTCATATACAATTGTGAGAGTAATAGGCTCCTCAGCTCCACCAACAGATTGCTTAGTGGTAATGGGAGCGTCATTGGGCCTTTCAGGAGAAACAGGCTCAAATGTAGGAATGCTTTCATTAAAAGGCTCTCTTTCAGGACTAGGTGTAGGCAGTTTAGTAATCTTAGGTTCAAAAGGTAAAGGTACTTGTGTACCAAGAGACTGAAGGGTCTCTTCAACCTTAAGAACTTGCTCATCAGGAGCAATAGAGATAGGTGGTGTGTGAGGCCTGGGTGAACTAGGGGATGGTGGAGGCTGGTCAGGAGAAGCATTTGATGCTTCAGCAGCAATGGAAGGGCCCTCATTAGTGGCAACTGATGGATTACCATCAACAGCAACACTGGGAGATGATGGATTTCTATCATCAGCAGGATTTGGAGAGGGAGGAGCATCAGCATTATCACCCTCACCAGCCTCATTATTGCCTTTTGGCAACATAGCTAGCAATAAAGGGTAAAATGCCCCTTTATAATTAGTTCTCATAGAAGCAAAAACTTTCTTTATGAGTGTTCCTATGGGACAAAAGGTTTTCTCTTGGGTTGTTATGTCTAATATCATCTGTAAGAACCTAGGGTACATTAGAAACTTATGCTTTTTCCTTTGAATATTTTCAATCATATTATCAAAGATAAACTTAGAAAAATTATAAGTCAAACCCTTTGAAAGACATACTATCACAACCCAATTGGGTAGAAAACTGATCCCATCCACCTGACTTGTTGCTGATACACTGAAGCAATGTGTGCACCAAAAATCTCCACATTGGACAAAACTGATTCTTGTGCCACATGTCTGTTGCAGTACTTTTGGTAGCCAACATCTCTTAAACCAGCAAGTATTTCTTCAGTGTTGGTATGGTAAACACCTCCTTCATCATTCAAACGTAGCTGTGTCCTAATCAGTGATCAAGTCACCACATACTCTGTTCCTTCAATTGTTGCTACAATCTCTGTGTCAGACCTCTTAGCAGCCGTTGCCCAAAATTGTTTCACCAACGATTCAAATATCACATTTGGAGAATGTGTTAGAGCATAATGAATCTTGGAACTCTGCAAAAACTCTACCATTGGATCATATTGCTCATGGCCTATTGTCTTAGTCAGAAACGCAACCTTGTTATGATCTTTCTTGACTTAAAAGATGCCATGTGAAGATTTTGTGAGGAGAGGTTACGACTTAATTAATTTGGGAATGGGTTTAAACTGTTTGATGAGGGAATGAGTTATTTTGGGCAAAGTGATTCGAATTAGGTTATAAAAGGAAGTTACCCAATCATGGCCAAGAATATCGGAACAATTTGTTGACCATATCTGACGTGTAAAATAACTTTCAAAAATAACCCTTCAGCAGAATCAATGGTCAATCTGCTGATCAATAGTCAATCAGCAGAATCAATGCAAGTGTAAAAATATCGTAAGTAAATATCTTGAGTTTTACTGTGCCACCGAACTCACATTAATTACCATCAATCCTTGACTTTGCCTATAAAATAACACCAAATCACTCGATACAGTTATCAATTATCCCCAATTATCAACAAACCCTAATTTCTCAATAACCTCCCAATTACCATCCCAAATATTTTCCAAATATGAATCCTATTGAGATATCTTCCGATTCATCATCATCTTCAGAGAGCAATGGGTGGGGTAATTATTTTCCACCCGGATGCCCTGAGAAACCTTGGCAAACCAAGGAAGAGGCTCGCAAAAAGAGGCATGACCTCAATGTTCCTTTACCTTTAACCTCTGATGAGGAATCTTTTGAAAATGAAGACCCATGTTTCCTTCCTCCTCATAATTCCAAAAGAAATCAGTTACCACCCTCTTCTTCGTCCATCCAATTGGCTTCTTCTTGCTCTCGAACAAGGACCAGAAGGGCCAATCCATCTTTACAACCCTTGTCTTTGCCATGGTCAAGGAAATCTAACCCTCCACTTCCAAAATCAAGAGAAGTGGTGATTGGTCTTCCTGCTCCAAGATCTGGTGCTACATACCATGAACTCAAGGGAAAGGGCAAGAAAGCCGAGATGATGGAAAAGGGGAAAGGGAAAATGGAGTAGAAGATTGTGTGATGTTGCCAGAGACAAAATTTAGATAGTATGATGTTGCCAGGGACCAAACATAGGTTCTTGAGCATCATCAACGTTTTCATCAATCCATCCTTCCATTTCACCTTCAGCTTCTTCATCGTACTGGACATGCATATCCACCAGGCTTTTGCAATATGAATGATAGAATTTTAGGATTTGTGTAGTTGAATATGTATAGGAATAGTCTTTATTTACTTTTGAAGTTGTTTGTAATCTGTAACTTGTTTCTTGAATGAATGAAAATCTTGAATTAGTATTTCACAACACTTCTTGTCTTTCTCTTCAGTAGAAGTAATGAGCATCACTTGTATTCCACTTCAGTAGAAACAGAGAGAATCAGTTGTATTTACTTCAGTAGAAACAATGAACATCACTTTAACAAACTTTAACTTACAAGACCTTGTTCCAAACAATCCAAACCAGCAACTACACAAACCTGTATTCTGTAAAACATGCACATAGTAGCAAACAAAAAAAACAAACTAATATGCTAAGAAACACATTAGATGGTTAGTGTTAGTAACCTAAAATGTACAAAATCTACAATAATGAACAATCTACAAAGTTTCCAACTATAATCCTCCCCTGAGGCATATGCCTCCCCTGAGGCTTATGCCTCCCCTCAAACTTTGCAATCAAGGGTTAGACATCCCAATGTGGACAACTAAATTTTGAAATCTAGGTCCATCAAATGCTTTAGTCAATAAATCTGTCACATTATTGTCTGTGCGAATCTTAACCACCTTTATCAAATGTTTTTCATATGCATCTCTTATAAAGTGGTGCCTAATCTCAATATGCTTTGTTCTATTGTGAAAAACTGGATTTTTAACAATGCATATGGTACTTTGATTATCAATAAAGATTTTGGTGTTCATGAAATAAAACCCATAATCCAGCAACTGATTTTGTATCCAAAGTACCTGCCCACAACAATTGGCAGCAACAACATATTCTGCTGCAGTAGATGAGGTAGCCACTATAGTTTGTTTCTTGCATTGCCAAGAAATCAATCTTCTTCCAAGAAGTTGACAACCTCCAGTTGTGGACCTTCTATCCAAATTAGCACCAGCATAATCACTATCACTATATGCTTCCAACTTGAAAGGGGACTCTTTTGGGTACCAAAGACCTAGGTTAGGTTGGCCTTTGAGGTACTTGAAGATCTTCTTGACCGCATTCAAGTGAGAAGTAAGTGTTGTAACTTGATGCCTTGAACAAGCACTCACAGCAAATGTAATGTCAGGCTTTGAAGCTGTTAAATACATCAATGAACCATTCATGGATCTGTATAGGTGAACATTCACAACAGGATCTGGTTCAATGTTGTTCTTTGGTTTAGGAGCTTCATATGGTGTAGTGGCAGTCGGATATTTTCCATGCCAAACTTCTTCAAAATGTCCCTCACATATTTATCTTGACTAATAAATATATCATATGGTTTCTGCTTAACTTGTAGACCCAAAAAGAAAGTAAGCTCCCCCATGGCACTCATCTAAAACTCACCCTTCATTAAATTCTCAAGTTCCCTGCACCAAGCTTCATTAGTGGAGCCAAAGATGATGTCATCCACATAAACTTGCACAAGTATAATATCCCTAGAATTCTTCTTAAGAAAGAGTGTTTTGTCAAAAGCACCTCTTCTGTAGCCATGCTTTAGCAGAAATGCTGAGAGTCTAGCATACCAAGCTCTTGGTGCCTGATGGAGGCCATAAAGAGCTTTGACAACCTTATAAACATACTCAGGATGATCTGGGTCTTCAAAACCTTTGGGTTGAGTGACATAGACTTCTTCTTCAATCTCACCATATAAGAATGCACCTTTTACATCCATCTGATAAACCATAAATCCCATATAAGATGCATAGGCCAAGAAAATCCTAATGGCCTCTACCCTAGCAACTGGTGCAAAAACCTCATCATAATCAATCCCTTCCTCCTGCCTGAACCTCTAAGCTACCAACCTTGCTTTGTTTTTGACCACTATAACCCTTGCATCCATTTTATTCTTCAAAATCCATTTTGTCCCACTGGCATACTTCCCATCTGGTAGAGGAACCAATATCCAAACCTGCTGATTTTTGAACTGCAGCATTTCATCTTACATTGCTTCAAGCCAACTTGGATCTGCAAGAGCTTGTGGGACACTAGTTGGTTCCATTTGAGAAAGGAAACAAGCAAACAGACAATGGTGAAAGTCTGTGTGATTGTCTCTTTGTTGATTTGAGACATAGGAAATGAAAGCAACTTCTCCATACTTAGTTTGCTTCACTGAGCTTCTAGTTCTAACAGGATCTTGAGGATCACCAATAATATTTTCCTGTGGATGTAGAATGTTGATCCTTTTTGTTGCATTGGGGTAGACAGCAATTGTGGTATCAAGATTGGTCATTCTGGGTTGAAAAACACTGTCATAGGAAGATGAGGTGAAGATGCCAGCTTTGGGTTGGTGATTACCAAGATCTGAAGGACTTGGAAATCTGGTATACGGTTCTCCAAAGTCTGTAGACACCTTGGTAGAAATGGGAGTACATGCAGTAGTATTGTCAGCAGATATGGTGATGTTAGGAGAAACAGGGGAACTGTCAAAAGAACGATCAGCAGTTTCTAGGTTTCCACTGACTGCTTGTGCTGATTGTCTAAGGAGTGCTTCAACATCTTTTGCAAACTTCTCACCAAGCCTCTCAGCTTCTTGAGTGGCTGCATGCTCTTGCTTCTTGAGTTTAGCTAGATCCTCTGCATATTGGGACTCTTCTTCATTCTCATCAGGAGAATCTTTTGCACCATTACCTACAAACTGGTTAGGAGGAAATGAAGGTACAACAATGGTTTGTTCATCAAGCTCAGACTCATCTTCTGAGTCATCATCTAGGACACCTGCATTGTTAGAGGGAGATTCTTGTGTACCTGCAGATTGGTTAGCAACAAATCTAGTATAACCCAAATAATCTGTTACGTAATCCAGGTCAAAATACCAAGCATGACCTTGACCCTGAACATTAGTATTTTCTTCTAGATATCTCAGGTTAAGAGTCTCCTCTATTCTTTTAGCATTTAGATTATATACCCTATAAGCCTTACTATGAGCTGAATATCCCACTATGTACCCCTCATCAGCTTTTCCATCAAATTTCCCAAGTGGATCACTAGTGTTCAAAATGGTCACTTGACATCCAAAAGGTTTAAGGTAATGAATAGAAGGAACTTTCCCAGTGAGAAGTTCATAAGGTGTCTTGAAATGAGGTCTAGTGATAGATACCCTGTTCAAAACATAACAAGCAGTACTTACTGCTTCAGTCCAGAACATTGTGGGTAACTTAGAGTCTGCAAGCATTGATCTTGCAGCCTCTATTAAGGTCCTATTCTTTCTTTCAGCAACCCCATTTTGTTGTGGGGTTCTTGGATTACTATAGTCCCTTTTTATCCCTTTAGAGTTACAAAGCTCTATTAAAACAGCATTTTTGAACTCTGTCCCATTATCACACCTTATACCTTTAACCTTTTTATTTAGCTGGTTTTCAACAAGGGTAACAAATTCTTTTAAAATATGAGATGTTTCATCTTTAGTTTTCAAAAAGAATACCCAACAAAACCTGCTATAATCATCAGTGATTACCAAACAGAAGTACTTATGATCAATACTTCTTACTTGAGTTGGACCAAAGAGATCCATATGGAGCAATTGAAGAGGTTCTGAAATAGTGCTCACAGCTGTAATTGCTTTGTATGAGGCTCTGTGTTGCTTCCCTTTGTTGCAGGCAACACAATTGTGCTCATTGGTGAAAACTTTAGAAGGAAGTCCTTGAACTAGACCAAGTTTAGAAAGCTTGTTGATGGTCTTGAAATTCACATGAGCCATCCTTCTGTGCCATTTTGTAGATTTATCCAGGGATGCTTTAGCCACCAAGCATGTTAGATCACCTTTAGGTTGGACATCATTCATGTTGAATGTGTATAGGTTGTTTTTCCTTGGAACTCTCAGCAGAATTGATGTATCTTCTGGAAGTTTAAAGTCTTTAGAGAGCACAAGAAATTCATCCTCAGAGAAGAAGACTTTGTTCTTTGTGTCACAAATTTGTGATACTGAGAACAAATTGAAGTGTTGCAGTTCCTTTACATAGTACACATTCTCAAAATCCAATTTTGGTGTTCTAATAGTTCCTTTCCCTGTGATTTTACCATCACCTCCACCAAAAGTCACATTGCCTCCACCTTCTATGGGTACAAAATTAATCATCTTTTCTCTGTTTCCTGACATGCTCCTAGAGCAACCACTATCAACTATGCCAACTTCTTTACTCTTAAGAGGATGATCCTACAACAACAACAAAAAAAATATATACAAAATATAAGTACACTTTGGAGACTCAAGTCATTACTGACTTGAACCTGCCTTGTGGATCATAAGCGTCAGGCCATGTAGATGTACAAGATCCACCATTATTCTTGGACCTTGTTTGATAGTTATATCCCATATTATTCCAAGAATAACCTGCTGAGGGCTTAATAGCGGTATCCCATGGTGCCCCCCACCCCATATACATTGGGTGATAATAACTAGGCCAAAAACCATTCGAAAAGTAAGAAGAATTATTAGGTCTATAGAATGGTCTAGCAACTTGTCTTTTTCTACTGGGCTGAGAAGGTCTATCAGCAGAAATAGGTGTATCAGCAGGAACTGATTGATCAACAGAAGCTGATTTATCAGCATAATTGGATCTGCTGGTTGTGTGAGTTGCTTGTGGAACATACGATGGTATATCATGGACAGGTTTCCACACTGGTCTAGGTCTCTTCTGACTAGCACATACACCCATTCTTTGCTCATAAAAATTACAATCCTTAATCAAGTGAGATTTACTTCCACAAACAAAACATTTCTTCTTTTTAGAAGATTTATTAATAGTGAACGATGTTCCATGAAAAGCATTCAAACCACAAACATTGACAGAATTGTTTTTGATAGAATTAAAATTATTGTTTTGCAAAGAATTAAATAACAAGTCTTCAGAGGAAACTGTCTTTGACTTTAAATCATCAGCAGCAACTCTAACAGGCTTGTATGGACACTTGGGTGAAGGCTTGGGTGAGGTCTTGGGAAGGTCTGACTTATCACTTGAATCACAACTTGTATAGGCAGTAGACCCTTGGTCAGAAGACATGTCACTGGTAGAACAAGAGACAAAGTCAGCAATGTTAGAATTAGGGTCAGGCAAGTCACTTGACTTTTTGCCATAAAGATGATGTGATCCATCAAAGTCTACAGTGGTGGAAAGGTCAATGGGCATGTGTTCTCCTCTTATAGGTCCAGCCACAACATGTAATGATCCTTCTTTAACATAATTAGCTAAACCTGCTGGTGTGGTCCTACCAAGGTTATTCCTAGCTTCTAATCCAACATACTTTTTGAAACCTAGACCTATTCCAGAATTTACAGCTTGACAACTATATAAACAGCTAGCTAGATTATCACCTGATATCAACCATTTTTTGTGTGTAGCTATTTCCTTATCTAGCTCCTCTTTAAGTACATGGTTGTCAGATTCTAATTTAGCATTTACTTTCTTACTATATATCAACTCATCTTGTGCACATTTTAAATCTCTTTTTAACACACTTATTTTCTCTTCATAAGTAGCCTGATTCTTTTGAAACCAATTTTTTTGTTTTTCTAAAGTCCTTAAACCATTTTTATATGCCTCAAGTTCTTTATAACACTCATTATATTGTGGTTTCAATTTATCATAAGATTCTTTAAGCTCATTATATTTGACACTACAACCAAACACACAATTTTGTACCTGAGAGATGCCCATAAGGGCAACTTGATCATGATGATCCTCTGTATCACAGCTGGCCAGTAATCCACTCTGACCAGCTTCAGCATCACTTCGGTCATGAGTCTTCCAGTCAACATGATCATCCACAGTCACCAAAGCTTTCTAGGGTCCAACTTTGGAAGTTCCAACATCTCCTTGATTCTGCTGATAGGTAGAGTACCTAACTTCATCAGTAGTCTTCCTATCCTTGCATTCTCTTGAGAAGTGACCCATCTGTCCACAAGTGTAACATTTGATCTTCCTTCTGTCAAACCTAGCTGGATCTCTTCCATTGAATCCAAAATTTCTTCCAGACTTGTTCTCAAACCTCTTGATGTTTAATGAAAGCATTGCCACCTGCCACTTCAAGTTCATCTCTTCCATATCCAGTAGATCAACCTGTTCAAAATCCTCATAGGATAGTTGTTGCTGGCTTTCATAGTCAGCGTCAAAGGAGTGAAGTACATCTTCCAATACACTGCTGGACTGTGATTGAGTATTTGATTTGGTGGTGGTGTATGAAGATGATGCTGAGGAAATTGGGTTTGAGATATGAGGCATCATATTTGAGGTTGAGCTGACAAAAGCAGAGTAAGTGGGAGTGGATGAATGAATTTTACTTTTGACATCTGGCTCAAGAGTCTTAAGCTTGTTGTATAGATCATCCAAAGACATCATGTCCAGTACACCCTAAGCTTTGAGTGCAATGCTTACTTGCAACCAAGATGGATGTAAGGATCTCAGAAACTTTGAATTGCAATCTTCATTGTCTGGCCTAGTTTTCAATTGATTCAGTTGACTCAGGATCTTGTGGAACTTGTCATATCCCTTGTGGATACCTTCTTCCTCTGTGAGAAACTCTTGAAACTGCTGCTTGAGCATGGATTTCCTCATCCTTCTGGACTCCTCATTCCCACCAAACCTAGCTTTTATGGCCATCCAGATATCCTTTGCATCAATCATGAAGTGAAAGTCACCCAAGTGATCCTCTGGTATAGCCTGAAGGAGAATAGTTCTATGTTGGGTTTTGAAGTAACTCTACTTCTGGGTGCTACACTGCTTCTAGCTAGTCAAGTCTACTGCTAAGTGTAAAATCTCTACTGCAAGACAAGACTACTGCTGAGACTCTACTGCTGGAAGAATACTGCTGAGACTCTGCTGCTTGTGTGATAGGATTATGTACGAATATTTGTATTTATAGTATAGATATTATGTAATATTCTATAATGTTAGAAGATCATAGTCTTGGGTAGGAAGTTGTTTGTAAGCCTGTAGGGTTCCTTGGTGTATAAAAGGAGATCCTAGGGTTAGACTAGAGTACGTATTATTCTAGCATTGTATTCACTTCAAGGTTGCAAAACCCTAGCACTATTCAGGGTGCTCGTATTCAATATATTGAAGTGTTGAATTGGTGATATAATTGTGTTTGTGTTCCTCTTAAGTTAATCAATAAATTCTGCGTATTGATTAAGTTTGTTACAAGTCAGCTTCTATACATTATTGTCTTGGTTTATCTAAGATAGTAATACTAGATCAATTGCTCAAATGGGATCAACAATTGGTATCAGAGCTTGTGATCTAGAAGCTGTGATCAAGAAGAACTCAAACATTCTGTCAAGTTCAGTCTGTTAACACATCTGAAGCAATGGGTGATGAAACTCATATGGTTACTACCTCCAAGGTTCCTATGCTGAAGCAAGGTGAGTATGAGATATGGAAGATGAGGATGAGGCAATACATCTGGATGATTGACTACAAGATGTGGGATGCTTTTGTCAAAGGTACTAAAACTTCGGTGAGTGTTGATGGCAAGGAAGATGGAATCAAGGGAAAGGAAGCTGATGATCTCATGAAATTGGAGATAAAAGCTCATAGTATTCTCATGATTGGATTACCTAATGAATTTCAGGTTGACTTTGAACCCATTGAGACTGCTAAGGAGCTTATGGAAGCTATAGAAACAAGATTTGGTGGCAATGATGCCACTAAGAAGGCTAGGAAGAATGCTTTGAAGCATCAATTTGAGAACTTCACTTCTACCAGTGGAGAAAATCTTGATGGTACTTACAACAGACTCCAAAAGCTTGTAAGTCATTTAAAGCTTCTTGGATACATTGTCCCTCAAGAAGATACAAATCTCAAATTTATTAGAAGCCTTTCACCTGAATGGAGCATGCAGACTGTTGTGTGGAGAAAGAAAGCTGATTTTGATACAATGAGCTTGGATGATCTATACAACAACTTGAAGGCCTTTGAAACTGAGTTGAAGGCTGCATCAAATTCGTCTACTTCATCATCAGCAGCTCAAAATATTGCTTTTGTTTCTACCAAAGGCAAAACTTCATCAGAGGGTCACTCTGCTGCTTATGGAGTGTCTACTGTTAGCACTAGTATCTCTGCTGCTGGTGCTACTAACTTGGACACTGCAAGTGATGCTGCTCTTTGTGCATTCTTGGCTGATCTCACCACAGCTACTCAAGTTCTAAACCAAGATGCTGATCACATTGATTCTGATGATCTGGAAGAGATTTATATGAAGTGGCAAATGGCTATGCTGACTTTAAGGCCAAGAAAGTTCTTGAAAAGAACTGGAAGGCAACTTAAGTATAATCCACAGGGAACCATGGGTTTTGACAAGTCAAAGGTGAAGTGCTTCAACTGCAATAGGAAAGGACATTTTGCTAGAGAATGCAGAGCTCCCAAGAAGAATGTTGACACAACCAAGAAGGCTGCAGAAGAGTCAAAGCCATCTACTGCTTTGGTGTCTTGTGATGGTTTGGGAGATTATGACTGGAGTGACTTGGCACAAGAAGAACCAAACCATGGCCTGCTTGCAGTGACAACTACAGGGCATAACTTTGCTCTAATGGCTTATGCTTCTTCATCATCTGGCTCAGATTCTGAGGTATCACATGAATCTAATGAATCTTCTTGTTCTTTTAAATCATGTGCTGACACTATAGAAGAACTTAAGGCTAGGAATGAGAGTTTGATAAAAGAAGTTGAGTTTCTGAGACTTGATAACATAGGTTATAAAGTAGGCATTGAAAATGTTGAAAGGAAACTTGACTATATGAAAGAATGTGAGATTGAGTATGTTGATAGGTTGAACATACAGGATGGAGAAATTGAAATTAAAAATGCTGAAATAGAAATGCTTAAAAGAAAGTTAGTTGAGGCTGAAAAAGCTAGAGATTTAGCAATTGAGGAAAAAGATAAGCACATTATTAGAGTCAATAAACAAAAGTATGCTACTTCTTTACTTGATGAACATGATAAAAACATAATTGAATGTCAACTGATGAGAAAGAATAGTGGCATAGGATACAATGAGGTTCCACCTCCCATGAAAAGTGCACTTGCACCACCAGGGAAAGAACTGTCATTTGTAGATGTTGAAGGGCTTATAAAATCTGCAGGAGAATTTAGTAAGTCACTTAGTGTTAAACCAGAGGTTGAAAAAATGAATTCTGATGCACCAATCATTGAAGATTGGGTGTCAGATAGTGAGGATGAATTAGATGAGTCAACCACTAGGTCAACACAAAGTTCTGATGTGTCAAAGAGTGATGCTAGGCTAACACAGTGTGCTAAAAAGGAAGAGATTCCTCAAGTTGTTAAGCCTAAAATTAATCAGGATAAGTTTCTAAAACCTGTGTTAGGTCATGCTTTGTCTAAAAAGGTTGTTGAGTACCATGAGATACCTAGAGAACATATGAAAAGGTTCAATAACAAGCCTAGGGGAAACCAAAGAAACTTCAATGGCCTAGTCTCAAACAGATTAGGAAATGATTTTCATCTTAAAAAGAAGGCATGTTATAACTGTGGTAGTTTTGAGCATCTTAAAGCCAATTGTGCTAACTATCAAAAACCAGTTTGGAACCAATATAAAAGAGTGAATCACCAAAACTTTTCAAAAAGGGATCACTCACCTCCCAAAAGAAATATGGTTCCAAGGGCAGTGTTACTGAGATCTGGTGCTACTAGATCAATTGTGACTGCTCAACCAAAAAGGCCTTTTCAAAATAAAACAACTGGGTCTGCTGCTACTTCAAGAGTAAACTCTGCTGCTCAGGCAATTTACTCTACTGCTGTGTCTAAAAAGTTACCAAATACAGTTGTTGGAAATCATTTTTATGCTGTAAAGGCCTCAGCTTGTTGGAGTTGGAAACCAAAATCAAATGCTTTAACTCAAGTTTCCAACAACAACAGTGCATCAATGGATCTTACTAAATATAACTATGTTGATGCACAAGGCAGATCCAAGTCAGTAATGGCTTGGGTCAAAAAGAGAAACTAATTTCTCTACTTTATGTGCAGGGCAATCTACAAGACAAGCTAAAAGACCAAGGAATTGTGGATAGTGGATGCTCTGGACATATGACTGGTGACATATCCCAACTTGAAGATTTTGTGCCTATTGATGGTGGATGTGTTGCTTTTGGTAATGATCCTACAGGTGGAAAAATTGTTGGTATTGGTACTATAAAAACAGGAAATTTGAATTTTGAAAATGTGATGTTAGTTAAAGGACTTAAGTTTAATCTCTTTAGTGTTTCACAAATGTGTGACAAAAGGAATTTTGTTCTTTTTACTGACACTGAATGTCTTGTCCTTTCTTCTGACTTTAAGTTACCAGATGACAAGTATGTGGTACTCAAAGTTCCAAGAAATGACAACATATACAGTGATCATATAAAGAACATAGTTCCTAGATGAGATGTAACTTGTCTTTTTGCTAAAGCCACCTTTGATGAATCCAAATTATGGCATAGAAGACTTGGACACTTAAATTTCAAAACCATGAATAAATTGGTAAAAAGTAATCTTGTGAGAGGGTTACCTTCAAAAGTTTTTGAAAATGATGAAACCTGTGTTGCCTGTCAAAAGGGTAAACAACACAGAGTATCTTTTAAGTCCAAAGTTGTGAACACTATTGATAAGCCTTTGCATTTTCTTCATATGGATTTATTTGGCCCTGTTTTTGTGAAAAGTCTGAATAAGAAGCAATTTTGCCTAGTTGTCACAGATGATTATAGTAGGTTTACTAGGGTATTCTTTCTAGCTACTAAGGATGAAACACCTGAAATTCTTAAGGAGTTCATAACTAGAATAGAAAACCTAATAAATCACAAGGTTAAGATAATAAGGTGTGACAATGGAACTGAGTTTAAGAATCATACAATGAATCAGTTCTGTGTGGGTAAAGGTATTTTAAGACAGTACAATGTTGCTAGAACTCCTCAACAAAATGGTGTAGATGAGAGGAGAAACAGGAAATTGATTGAGGCTGCTAGGACTATGTTGTCAGATTCAAAATTACCTATACCTTTTTGGGCTGAAGCAGTGAACACTGCCTACTTTGCAAAATAGGAGTAAGGTAGTTAAGCCTCATAATAAGACCCCTTATGAATTAATTCATGGTAAAAAGCCAATTATAGCATTCTTTAGACCATTTGGGTGTCATATTACCATCTTAAATACCAAAGACCAATTAGGCAAGTTTGATGAAAAGGCTGATGAAGGTTACTTTGTTGGATACTCTGTCAATAGTAAAGCTTATAGAGTATACAATAAAAGAACTAGATTTGTGGAAGAAAACCTGCATATTGAGTTTGATGAGAATAAAACCAATATTGCAGGAACTGGACCAGAATGGTTATTTGATATTGATATGCTAACAAAAACCATGAATTATGAGCCAGTGTTTGCAGGAATGGATACTAACTCTCTTGCAGGTAATCAATCAAATGACTCTGCTGCTAAGGAAGCTGATTCTCAAAAGGAGTTTGTGTTGATTGAAAAATTGAGGCTTGGAAAAATATTTCTCCTACACAGGAGGAAAGGAGTTCACAAAATGATGTTGTCCAAGATTCTCCAAAAGGAAGTGAGGAAGATCCAAAAGTTGATGAAGTGGTGGAAAAACCTAAGGAAACTACTTCTAGCAGCAGTCTTCATAACTCTACTGCTAATGAACACTCTACTGCTGGACCTAGCAACACTACTGCTACACACAAGTTTCCAACTTTTGATTCACAGGGTATATCTCTTGCTGATTCAACATACCCTGATGATTCCACTACACTTGGTTTGACAGAAATCTATGCTGATACTGATGATGAGGCTCTTGATCCTAAAATCTTTGGAGCTGAAGCAGATGTTACTAATTTGGAAACTAGTATTCCAGTTAGTCCAACCAAAACTACAAGAGTTCACAAAGTTCACCCCAAAGAAAACATTTTGGGTGATCCATCATCAACTGTGCAAACTAGGAGGATGACTAAAGAGCAAAAAGATATCTTACACAAAGCTTTCTTTGCAAGATCTCTTCATCAAAGAAACAGTCATAAAGATCTGCAAAACTGTCTATTTGCTTGTTTCCTATCACAAGTTGAACCCAAAAATGCCTATAAAGCATTACAAGATTCAAGCTGGGTAGAAGCCATGCAAGAAGAGCTTCTTCAATTCAGATTACAAGAAGTTTGGACCTTGGTGGATTTGCCCAATGGAAAAAGGGCAATTGGTACTAAATGGGTTTTTATGTGTAAAAGAGATGAAAGAGGAATTGTGATTAGAAACAAAGCAAGGTTGGTTGCTCAAGGATACACACAACAAGAAGGTATTGATTATGATGAAGTGTATGCACCAGTGACAAGAATTAAGGCCATAAGATTGTTTTTGGCTTATGCTTCATACAAAGATTTTGTTGTATACCAAATGGATGTTAAAAGTGCTTTTCTGTATGGGGAAATCAAGGAAGAAGTTTATGTGTCACAACCACCTGGTTTTGAAGATCCAGATTTTCCTGACAAAGTTTACAAGGTTGAGAAAGCACTATATGGATTGCATCAAGCTCCCAGAGCATGGTATGAAAAGTTATCAACTTATTTGCTGGATTGTGGATATGAGAAGGGTAAAATTGATAAAACCTTATTCATCAAGAAGAACAAGGGTGATATTTTGCTGGTTCAAGTATATGTAGATGATATCATTTTTGGTTCTACAAGCAAAGCTATGTGTGAGGAGTTTGAGAAAATCATGAAGAATAAATTTTCTATGAGTTCCATGGGTGAACTTACATTTCTCTTGGGCTTGCAAGTGAAGCAACTGCATGATGGTATATTCATCAGCCAAGATAAGTATGTGGCTGACATTTTAAAGAAGTTTGGATTTGAAGATGCCAAGCCTGCAAAGACAACTCATGAGAAAGATAAGCCATTGATGAATGATGAGTATGGCAAAGAGCTGGATGTTCACTTGTACAGGTCAATGATTGGTTCATTGATGTACCTTACAATTTTAAGCCAGATATTATGTTTGATGTATGTGCTTGTGCAAGACATCAAGTTAATCCCAAAGAATCACATCTTAATGCTGTGAAGAGAATCTTTAGATACTTAAGGTATCAACCCAAATTGGGGCTTTGGTATCCTAAAGATTCACCATTTCATTTGGAAGCATACTCAGACAGTGATTATGCTGGGTCTAGCTTGGATAGGAAATCCACAACAGGAGGTTGTCAATTTCTGGGAAGCAGATTGGTGTCATGGCAATGTAAGAAACAAACTGTGGTGGCAAACTCTTCAACAGAAGCAGAGTATGTGGCTGCTTCAAGTTTCTGTGGTCAAGTACTTTGGATGCAAAACCAATTGCTGGACTATGGGTACAATTTTATGAACACCAAAATTTTCATTGACAATAACAGTACATTGTGCATCATCAAAAATACTGTTTTTCATTCTAAAACAAAACATATTGAGATAAGACATCATTTTATCAGAGATTGCTATGAAAAGAAACTAATTCAAGTTGTTAAAATTCATACTGATCTAAATGTTGCTGATCTACTTACTAAACACTTTGATGTGGGTAGATTTCAGTTTTTAGTTGCAAGTATTGGTATGAGAAATCTTTGAAAAACTTATCTCATTGTGTTTTTGTAAAGTTTTGTAAAAGTATTTTGCACTGTTATTGGTCTAAAAAGGTTGTTTCTACTGCTGATTATACTCTGCTGCTCATACTCTACTCTACTGCTAGAGTATGACTTAGCAGTATAGTATTCTGTTTGTGTTTGTGTTTTGGACTAATCTTTTGCAGGGAAAGTTCAAGTGTTAATGATGTTCTTTAGAGCTAATGTACATTCAAAGATTGCACTGAAGTTAAAGAAGAACAGAGATACTTCATTAATTATTCAAAGGATGTTCATTACAAGCTATTCAAAAGACATCATCAAGCAAAAGAAGAATACTACAAGCTTTCAAAACACGAAAGGAAACATTCACACAACCCTAACACCTATTACATGGGACGTTTTCCTTTGGCCTTGGAGTCTCTCTTCTCTTGTTCTTGGGCAACATTAGCAAGAGCATCTCTCAAGGATTCGGAATCTGGCATGGTTCTATTTCTTCCCATGGATTGAGTTGCAACATCCCACACTCTTGGACAAACTAAGCCTATCACAACTCCATGTGATCCAGAAGGTCCTTCTGCTTGTGAAGATTGAGTGTGAGGAGGAGGAACTGATGCTGATGGTTGTGGAGGAGGAGGAACTGGTGCTTCTTGTAGCCTCTCGTAAATTCCCGTACGATTAGTAAATACGTAAACTGGAAATAAAGGTATTCCGTTATTTAATATCCCCTTTTTACGAGTGACAAATTTTTTTTATGCATAACGTATTATGTAAATCGCTATGACATTGTGAAATGATCATTACCTAGGAACGATGCTTGCACACAAACCTAAATAGTCTAAGTATCGTGAATATATTTTAAAAACGTTTATAATTAATAAATATACGTTTCGTATATTTATTGTACGACATTTATATGTTTCCCGAACCTACGAAAATTCCCGATATCGCTCACTAATATTATTGGATCGTAACCCGACCCGTGAAACTTGCTAAGTGGGCCCCCGTGACCCATTGGGATTTTAAACCCATTTACTAAACCCAACGGACCCTTATATTTCTTTTCTTTCTTTTCTGTTGGGCTGAGCAACACAAGCCCAGCCCAAATACCCCTTTATAATTTTTCTTTTCTTTCTTTTGTTCCTATCACGACCGAGCCAAAACACCCCTAGTTTCTCCCGTTTTTGACACCCGACATGACCACATTTTTGCACAACTTATTTTACCACCTAGCTAACATACACAAATGACAAGTCTCGTTAAATTCCACCTTCATTTGCTACCTGAAAACCATGCAAAGTGATCAAGCAAAACCATGTGACATATGAAACCAAATTCGTGTCACAACATTCCTTAGCACCTCCTACACCCTCCAATGACTTCCAAGCTGACTCAATTGCACAGTAGAATGACAGAGGGAATAGAGATTTCTCTTACAACATTCCTATTGTTGCTACGTTTTGATTTGATGCATTAGAGGTGCCCACACATGATAACGAGCCAACACATCACTTACTTGGTCATATCCTTGTGTTCCCAAGCATCCAAAACTCCTATAAAGACCCTCCCATGCATGCTCAGTTGCAAGAACACACTCAAATATATCAAATATAGTTATACGTGGGGAATTGATATCGAGTTTGGGACAAGAAGTTGGGCTAGCGTACGACTTGCACAAGTGATCCAACGAAGAGAACCTTGCACCTCTTGAACCTCTACTAGGACGTGAACATTTCTACATTGATCCTACGTACCAACTCGAAACATACTCTACGTGAACTCCACCCCAAGTGGTGAGGTTAGAAAGGCGAACCCAAGTTTCTTTATTATTTTCATTTCGTACGTTTTTCTTGCCACATCTATTCGTGTTCTATAAATATAACACACCAATATTATTCGACATATATGATATTCGACATGATTATCTAACAAATGGTGTAAATATTCGATCCTAATAATCACTTATACATACTAATTATCACACGTAAATAAGTTACTTTGAACCTTTCACATAAAATCACAACACTTGGAATATTTTCTAAGTGTTGGGTAAACAATTTCTAAATGGTTTTAGCCAAACACTTTTGCCTCGTTAAACTTAAATTTGACACATGACTTACATTTTTTATAACTCGACCCCATTGTCACCTTGGTTGACAAACGAACGACACTTTTTATTCGACCTAATGAGCTCGTTAAGACCTTATGCTCGACCCCATTTGAACCAACCATAAACCGTTTTTTTTAGAGAGTGAGATCCCTAGACAATGATTGTGCATTCTTCTCTTTCAATCCGCATTTAATTCTTGACATTTTAAAAATTTTGAGATTGGACTGGCCAAGAGGTGTCCGAAGGTCTGAATCTGGATCAGTCATAGAAGCAAAGGGTTAAGATGAGCATTGTTGTCGTTTACATGATTAGTTGAGAATCCTCAATTGAGACATCTGAGTTAATTTGATCATCATCAAATGTAACAATATTGTATAAGCATGAATTAAAGTCGTTTACCTGAGACAGAGTGGGTCAGAATCATATGTTGTGATCCTGATTCAGTGATGTGGAGTTCCTGCATGTTGGCCATAAGCATACAGCAGCATTAGCCTCGAGATCTTTCCATGTCATCATCAGACTGAGCATTTGGCATGAAGCTGTTGTCATTTAGTTTATTTGTGCCTCTAGCTTCTTCCTGAAGAGCTAATAAGATTGGCTGTTTGTGATATACTGCCCTGAGTTCTTGGAGAAGGACATGCAGTAGCCATGGTGACCGACTCATTGCAGTTAAAGCACTTAATGATCTGATTCCTGAATATCATTCACATTATCTCCCAAAATCAACCTTACTTCTGAGATGAACCAGAGTTGTTCTGAAGCTTCCTCCATTGTTGTTAAACCTTTGTCCAGAATTGGTAACCACCAGAATTGAATCTCCATTATTACTGGTTTTGAACCTCAACACTGGCCATGCCATGAATTACAGCTTGATTCCTTGTATTTAGACGATGATTCGGAGCGATTGTTTGGACTTGTTAGAAATTTGCTGAAGCTTGCAATGAGTGCTATCCCCTGATTAAGGCTTTGAAGTCCTCGTCATCATCATCATCATGTGATTGGTACAAGGGATCATTGGTGTGTGGATAGTTCAGTTGTGTTGGTTTGTTGTTGGAAGAGAGATTTACGATGAGTCTTATTCTGATAGGTAAATTAAGTGATTCTGTTCAACTGAGTAATTGGAGGTTGCATGGACGAATTCGAACATGTGAATGAGCAACCATGTATGAGTTTGATGTTGAGACTGGTGAAAGTTCCTCTTGAGCACGGTCTTCTGTGTTACTTCGACTCATGGTGTTTGAGATATATCATACAAACATCCTAGGTGCATCTGAAGATTCTTTGCTTGACGAACAAATGCAATACACCTGCCAAATCCGGTCCAGACACCCAAGAACTTAGTTTCGATGCACGATCTTTGGTAGTGTGATGTTGTGTCTGTCGAGGTCATTTAGATATTGGTGAAGCGTGATAGTATGATCAAGTGATTTCATTGGCTCTATCATGAAGTGTGTGTATTCCATGTAAAGTTGGATTCCATATCCTCTGATATCAATTGAGTTCCTCCATTAGTAGATGAGTGTTCCACATGGATCTAGCATATTTTCTGAGCATCAACACTGAAAGATAGGATTTGGTATGCTGTGAAGAAATGTGCTCATGGCATATTGTCCGTTCCTTATGAAGAATTGTTTCAGCAGTTGAGACGTGTTTCAGGTAAAGCTAGTTGAAGACTCAGGTCTAGGGGAAAGCATGGTCATTAGCAGGAACAGATGTTAGAGGTGTGTACAATATGGCGATTTCTTTTCCATGATAACCTTCCTAAGGAATCTGCATGGGGTTTCTTGAGATCAAGTAATTCTAATGGAAATCGGCTTGACCACTGGAAATAGTTACCCGTGTTACATTTGGTGGTGTGTCAAGTGCACCAGCTTCATGCCTCGATTGTTGAAGTAGTAATGACTCACACATTAATCAAACCAGATGAGACTGTTTCGGCGTTGTAGTGTTTGTTGTAGCATTGGAAGTTTGAGGTTGAAATTGATGACAGATCCATTGCAATGGTTGCCTGAGAATACATTTGACTTGCTGTGAATATGATTGTCATTTTGTTGAGCTTGTGTTGCTCAAAATTGTTGAGTTGATGATATGGTTTGTGCTTGAGCGTAAAGTACGGTGGTTGAGACATTAGTTGTGACATTATGGTATTATCGATATTGTACAAGTATAGCATACAAAGCTTAATCCCAAAGTAACTAAGTTTCATGCTTGGCGATTGAGATTTCTATAAACGGTTAAAGTCAAATAATCCCAAGAAACAAAAGTATCGATAAACAAGGAATGTTTCGATAACTCACGTTACTTCTCGATAAAGGGTAATTTATCGGAAGTGTTGGAGACAATTATCGAGATCTTTGGTGAAATTGAGACAGACGTTTATTCTTTCGATGGCACTTAAGTTAATTTCGATAGAATTAGTAAGATTTCGAAACGGAGATTGATTTCGATAGCTATAAGGTCTCGATAAACTACAGTTTTCAGACTAAAAGAAACTCAAAGTTTCGGATTATACTAATAAACGAAAACTAACCAATATGAATCAGGAAGGGTATCCTCTTCTTATACATAGAGAGAAAGCATGAGTAGCAACAAAAAATACTAAGTAGTATATCGACAAGTTCTCGATAAAAACAGGCGGCGTTTAGGTTCTTCGATAAAAGGGGTTTAAGAGGTTCGTAATGGTTAACTCATAACAGATTTGTTTCTTTTGTAGAAAAAGCAAACCGAAAACGAGTTTTTATCCAGATTTTGTACAATAGCATTAAAAGGAGGAAATCTATATGAAAGTTGCAAACTTGAACTTATTAACAAATTAATAAATTTTCGATAAGAGTCAAGTTTGTACGAATCTATAAAAAAAAATCCCAAATTTTGAAATTTGTTTGTTTGTTTTGGTTTTAACACAAGTTTGTATCAAATATGTGATAAAAAACAAAAGAAGTAAAAAAGTGCAATTTTTGAGATCTAACAGAGCTAAGTAACGAGTTTTTGGGCGTAAAATCACAAAAAAATAAACTACACGCTTCTTCTAGGATTGACTACGCACTTGTTAGGTCACATATTATAAACACAATCATTCACATGAGAGAATGAGATGAGAAATAGACTTGGTTGATTAAGATCAATATGAAGATGAAAGAACAATAGTTTGCTTAAGTATGAAATAACAACAAATAAAGAGTACATTAGTGTGCTATTTATATAGAGGAGGATAGGGCAACCTCCCTTCTTCCCTATCTTGCTATGTGTGGGCTTTCAAGGCCATTGGGCACCTTATTGGACTCGTCTTTATAACCAACGAGTATTAAGCTAAACGTAACTAAAGTGTAGAAATAGGCAACATATATTACATTTATTGGGAAATGACCGAGACTTGACTGATAGTTGAAAAATTATGATCTAGACAACCATCTTCTCAACTCCAAATATTATTTTTAACAGTTTAGGACTTATATTTTCAGGAATTACAGTTTCTACCATAAGTTTAAATTTGGAGTTTTAGTCTTAGGTTGAGAAAGTTTGAAAGTTAGTCAAAAATTTACCAAATTNTGTTAAAGTGTTATGTTTAATCTGCAAACTCGAAGGTTCCATGATTCGGAGTGTCACAAATTTGAAGTATCACAAATATGGAATATCCCAGATTCATAGTCAAACTCAAAGTCGGAGTCACCTTCAAATTTGGAGAAAGCAAACTTGGAAGTCTTTAAAACTCGGATTTTAAAACTCGGAGTCAAATTCGGAGTATCTTTAAATCGGAGAGCAAACTCGGAAACTTCAAAACTCAGATTGAAAATCAGAGTATATGAACTCGGAGAGTTCAAATATGGTCCAAACTCGGAAGCTTATTCCGACTATGGCATGGAATCAAAGTCGGAGAGGAAAACTCAGAGACCTAACTCGGAGAATAAGGGTTTTGTATATCGGAGAGCAATCTCAGAGAAAGAGGGTTTCACTAACTTAGAGAATCGTAGATTTTTGCAAACTTTTCAAATCAATTAAAGACACTTTTCAAAAGCTAAACTTTTGATTTTTAATAGTGAAACAAGAAAGTTTTTATTAACTTTTATGAAACTAACAGAGAAAAATTTCACTTTTTCTTGTAGATCTAGGTCTCTTAACACTACATCTACCGTACAAAGTGATAAAAATGCAAAAAACCAAGAAAAGAAAATGGAAACTCGAAGAACATCGAGAGGATCAAAAGCATATAAAACACAAACAAAACACAACCTAAACCATCTTTAGGCTCTTGATACTATTTCTAGAGAGAGAAAGTAGAGTGAGAAGGTGGATTCTAGAGAGATGAAACAAAAAACCAAGAAAAGAAAACAGAAACTCGAAGAACATCGAGAGGATCAAAAGCATATAAAACACAAACAAAACACAACCTAAACCATCTTTAGGCTCTTGATACTATTTCTAGAGAGAGAAAGTAGAGTGAGAGGGTGGATTCTAAAGAGATGAAACATTAAACTTGAGTAAGCAAATGAAAATCCTAAGAACTATACTCCTCTCCACATGAGGAGAAATATTAAACTTTATGACGTGAAATGTTATTAACTAATTGATATATTGGTTTTGTAAAAGCACTGTTGTAAGTCATGAAGCTTAGTTTAAACTTTAAGCTCTGCATGAGAATACTTGATACTACAAAGGATATATGAAAAAATTGAAATAGTGCCACTGATTCCAAGAGATGTTGCATTAATACTATCAAAAAAAGTTACAAAATTCAGTTTTAGTATTTTCGATAATCAATCCTTTAAATAAAATTAACTAGCCATAGTTTAATACACATAAACCAATTAATTTTCTTAATGCTAGGATCCTAATTGACATAGTACTATTACATCAGTTGATCTGCTAGCAATGATAGTATTCAAGAAGTTAAGTGTCGAACAATAATTGCAAATCGTGTACAATTCCTAAATCATTATTGGACTTACTAATGGCACTAGGGACAATCACATAGTGTCATGTAAGCATGTTTCATCCCATCTTATGCATCGGGTTAAGGGTCTCACCATGCAACTCAATTAAGTTGTCCAATAAAGAACTATAAATATACCATCACCGCCTCATGATGAGTGGTAAGTTACCTTGGGTTGCAATTTATCTACGTCTCACGCAAAGTAAAAGGCAATTGTAAGTGTTCTTACAACTGGATGTCATAAACTTAATCTTTCAAAGGGTATATGTAATTTGATGTGTTATCAATATGTACGAATAAGCATGCATACATCTTCGTATCATAAGTTTTAATAAAAAAATTTACTCAATTTTGTTCTTTTATTATGGTGTATGTCAATTAAATTTATATGCAAATCATGTGAATATAAAACTTAATGACATGTCACTTTTAAAAATTGATGATTCAACGTGACTTTTAAGTTAAGTAACATACTTTTTATCGCGGTAATCGGTAAACCAATTCAAAGAAAGTCCAACCACTATATTGTACTACTGCATGAGTCAAAGACTCAAGTTCTTTCGATAATTCCCTCATATCGTGTAGTGGGGTGTGGAAGAATTATGGACAATCACCCTGAAGATGATTTTGCAACAACCATTCACTTTAAAAATTATATCGTGGTAGCTTCGAGTAAAGGTCCTCACCCTAAATAATTTGTAAGCTATTGGTTGGAACAAAAACCATCATCAAAAAAAGAATAAGACTTTAATTTAAATACACATTATAAACTAATCATCTTGCCAGTCTTGTCTCGGGAGCAAATTACCGTGCGAAGCGAACCATTGGGCGACACATAAGACTTTGCAAGACAATAGCTTATAATTAATCAAATTTCATAGTTATTAGTTGATAAGGATTTAAAAAATGCGTTTTTAGGGGGTCATTTAGTGTCTAAACTCGTATATATTTGATTAATTATTACCCTAAATCATTTCTTTTCGAGTTTTAGGTAGTTTGGAAGCGAATGTCGGAAAAGAGAAAGTTTTTGGCTTATTTGGACAAGAAAGCGAAGATAATGACCAAGTCACGAAAATGTCAGGAAAAGGGGGCCTGACGGCGTCACAATCTCAACGTGATGCAATCACTTGCAATTCGACAGGATGATTCAGTGACAATTTTACAAGTGACGGTTTAGATAACTGTGACGGTCTTGAGCTGACGGCGTCACTACCAGAGCAATAGTGTATGACGGCGTCATGACCTATAAGGTGACGCCGTCACAACGGCGACACAGCTAAGGATGAAACCCTAATGACGGCGAGCTGACGCACCACAACCATAACATGATGCCGTTACCAATGTAAATCTATGTATATTTTTAGTGTTTTTCTCATTCATAGTAACATGTTGGAGAGGTATCTTGGGAACACTTAGGGCAACAAATTTAGAGATCTTGTAAGGTTTTTTAGCCCCCAAACTCCATGTTTCATTGAAGTTACGTAATTCCTCTTTAATCATTCAATATGTCTATCTGTTGTTTGATTATATGTATTTCTTCTCTTCAATTTAACATGCTTGGCTAAATTATTTACTGTTTCCTTAGGATTTAATGAAAACTAGTTATTGATTATTTATTGTCGTCTCTTGTTTAACTAGTGTATCGTGTTAGAAGTAGGAAAACTGGCTTTATCATTAGTATATTAGCTTGTACATCCGACTTAGCGCTTCTTCACTAGAGTGCACTAGTTGTTTTCATTCGTTGTATTTATTGCGTGAATTACGGATTGTTGATATTAGGATGTCTTAATTAGACGGCAAAATTGCTGATTGGTGACATTAAGTATTCTAAAAGGAGACCTATACATTCATAGAGTTAGGGAATTCAGCACCACCCTACAACCAATATTAAGGAATACAATGCGCCAATTAAAACAAGGACGTAACAATTCGACTAATCGATAGAAGATAACTACGGAGTAATAAGATTCTAAGTAAACACATTTACCTATTATAAGAAGTTACCACTTTACTTCTCTGCATATTAGTTTAATTTAGTTTTAATTAGTTGTTTAAACAACCCACTCTTTAAATCCCGAGATTTTTATTTGCTTTCTAAAAAATATGAAAATATAAAAAGAATTATCCCTCACCTTTAGACCTAATTCATCATACACTTCAGCCTTCACAACACTATTCCGCTAGACAACGATCAATCCCCTGTGTCTTGCTGATGTGTAGGTAATATTTATGT